>OY720363.1:19975855-20275855 GCA_963082945.1 Cerastis leucographa
CCGTTTCTGCGTGAAAAGGTAACAGACAGATTGAATTGTTTTTAAAATATTGACATGGATATTGATAGTGTGGGAGTAATACGGATTAGTGTATATTTTAAACGATGGAAAAGGAAACTCCTGGTATGTGCTGCCCGGTTGGTGTGGTTTGCGCAGTCGTCGCCAACCAGACCCTTTAGTTGGCCTAATGTGCGCAGAATCTATTGATTTTATCGTTAATTATTACGATTAGACAACTTATTGCCATAACTTTTTTTAAAGGGAACCTTGCTCTCCAACTAGCATCATCATCATTTTCTTGTCCCCATTTATTTGTGGTCCGCGCAGCATGTCTTCTTCTTCCATACTTCTGTATTACTCGTCATCTCATGAGACACGTCCTTGCTTGCCATATCATCACACAGTCCATCCATCGTTTCTTTGGTCTTCCTCTACTCTTATAACCATCCACATTCACAGTCGAAACTTTTCTTACGACATTTTCCTCATTCCTCTGCTCTGCATCATACGCAGCACATGCAGATGCCTTTCATTTATCCCTTTCGTGGCCTAACATTCTGATCCATACAAGACAGCAGATTATTGTTTTATAAATCTTCCCTTTAAGTTTAAGGGGAATGCGAGAGTCGTAGATAGTTCCCATGTCGCGCCGCCATTTCATTCATCCAATGTTTATTTTGTGCTTTACACTACGATCTATTTTCAAAGAAGTAGTCTAAATTCGTATAATATCTTCGTTGTTCGTTACCTAGAGCGAATAAATAAATAAAAAAGTCTAATAAGTTTAGTCGATTTCATTTCATAGTGTCAGTGACGAATAAGTTTATAAAACCGTAAAAGAAACTTTGAAATCGCATATCGTTTGTGTAGGATTACATAATTTCTTATGCAGTTTATATTTTAGAAAACTGGACTGAAATTGCAGTATTTTTTATTCCTCGCTTCGTAGGCTATACAGTATACACTAATTGTGTTCAAAACTTTAAGCTTGTATGACTACTACAAGTACCTTAGAATTATGATGATCGGTGAGTGAGTCAGTGACAAAATCGAGGAACTTTGATTTGCAATAGTTCCTAAACTACAAGTTTAAATTGAGGAAAATTCAGGAATACACTTATTTATAATATGCACCCTTAGCCGCTGAATTCAGGCTTGGAGAAAAGGATGGTACGCGGTGCCCTTTTTGCTAGACTTGGCGGGAGCACTGCCGTGCCCCCAGATATTACTTTCCATAAATAGGCACAATCTCGTGGTTCTAGAACATAAAACCAAAATAGCAATATCGAGAATTATCGGTACATTTTTCAAATTCATGTTATTCTTTGCTGGCAAATAGTTTTATTATATTTTTTTATGTGTTTACGAGTATCATCCGGCGGCATACATTCGATTTTATGTGCGTGTGAACTGAGAGACCAACTGGTATAACGCAAAATAAAAATTATAGGATTTAGTAGTAGATGTGAAACAATTGTAGACTAAAACTGGGAATTTGTAATAAAATATATTAAAAACTACAGCCCTTAAAGTATGGTCCCTCAATCCTCACAGACCATCAGCCAGATCTCGGAAAGTATCTGAAAAATTAAGGTATTGAGTCTACAGATATTTAGTATAGATTTTGTAAAGATAGTTACTGAAAAACAGACCACAAAGCATCAAATATTAAAAATTTAAAATGAATATACTGCGGTCCCTCATTCCATACAAGACAGATTAATATTTTAGTGAATATTACCGAATCAAATAAATGAAATCTGTCTTTTTCTATATTAAGTTTTAAAAGGAGACTTAACACATATTGTAATAAGAAATAGAAAAAAAATATCGACGCGATTTGAAGATAGTGATAATTAAAACTGGTCCCTCAATCCTCACCTCCACTGACACATGTCCATGTACTAGTTGCTAGACGACATGAATATCAGGAAGTCTAGTGTGCTTAATATTTTGTAAAAAGTTTCTACTAAATAATAAGTATCTAAAATTATGTATTTCATACCGCTAAGCTGAGATAATATATATTTTTTAATCCTGTGAATATAGATGGAGTAGTGTGACCACACAATGAAACAGAATGTCGGACAGTAATAGTACTGTCTAATATAATAGTATAGTTCATTTAATCTAGCACTGGACGAAACGAAAACAAGGTTTTACGGTAAATTTAATGTTATATTACAAGACGTAAGTATGTGTATTCAATAATTAAATAGATCATTATGATATAAGTGCGTTAAGTTGAAAATTACAGCCGAGGCGATATTGCTAGCCCGAGCCGTAGGCGAGGGCTACAAGAAAGCAGAGGCTGTAATTATCAAAGCGCACGTATGTCGTATGGAGAGCAGCGGTGGCCCAGTGGTGGCAGCCCCGACATACGAGCAGTAAGGCGTGGGTTCGAACCCAGGCAGGCGCATTACTTTGTGTAATTTATTTCATCACCGCAGCCCTCAAAAACGGTGAAGGAAAGCATCGTGAGGAAACCGGCATGTCCTAGAAATAAAAATTCTAAGACATGTGACATCTACCAACCCGCACTGGGCCCGCAAGGTGGATTACAGTGCTTTCCCTCTCATAGAGAGGAGGCCTGCGTCCCATAATGATGACGTATGTCAAAGGATGTTTTATAACATATTAGCGAGGAAATACATAAAACTCTGACGAAAAGAAAAAGCGCGCGGAATACCTGTTTAGATAAAATTTTAAGAGAATTTTTCAATTGCGTGTAAACTCCTTGCTTGAACTTGCATGTCCTGTAAAAGGCATTAAGGACAAGCTAACCTGTATGTTTAGATACTGTTTACGTGCAAGTGTGATGAAAAAGTAATTAACAAAAATTATCACTTGTTATGATACTTTGGTTGGAGTGTACGTGACGGGGCACCGAGTCTTTTTCCTCAGTGCCCCGTTACGTCGGGCTAGCAATATCGCCTCGGCTGTAATTTTCAACTTAACGCACTTATATCATAATGATCTATTTAATTATTGAATACACATACTTACGTCTTGTAATATAACATTAAATTTACCGTAAAACCTTGTTTTCGTTTCGTCCAGTGCTAGATTAAATGAACTATACTATTATATTAGACAGTACTATTACTGTCCGACATTCTGTTTCATTGGGTGGTCACACTACTCTATCTATATTCACAGGATTAAAAAATATATATTATCTCAGCTTAGCGGTATGAAATACATAATTTTAGATACTTATTATTTAGTAGAAACTTTTTACAAAATATTAAGCACACTAGACTTCCTGATATTCATGTCGTCTAGCAACTAGTACATGGACATGTGTCAGTGGAGGTGAGGATTGAGGGACCAGTTTTAATTATCACTATCTTCAAATCGCGTCGATATTTTTTTTCTATTTCTTATTACAATATGTGTTAAGTCTCCTTTTAAAACTTAATATAGAAAAAGACAAAGATTTCATTTATTTGATTCGGTAATATTCACTAAAATATTAATCTGTCTTGTATGGAATGAGGGACCGCAGTATATTCATTTTAAATTTTTAATATTTGATGCTTTGTGGTCTGTTTTTCAGTAACTATCTTTACAAAATCTTTACTAAATATCTGTAGACTCAATACCTTAATTTTTCAGATACTTTCCGAGATCTGGCTGATGGTCTGTGAGGATTGAGGGACCATACTTTAAGGGCTGTAGTTTTTAATATATTTTATTACAAATTCCCAGTTTTCTTCTACAATTGTTTCACATCTACTACTAAATCCTATAATTTTTATTTTGCGAAATACCAGTTGGTGCCTCAGTTCACACGCACATTCGATTTTCATCGTCATCGACAGACCTTATTTACCTAATCGCCGATAATTATGGACTCTATTCGCTAGCCCTTTAATTTAGTTAGCGTGGTAGCCCGGGCGCTCGTGTGAAGCACGTGTCTGGCACCGCTGCACAGCGCTGCAGCCGCTGCCGGCTGCTGAAAGCGCTGCATTATGTAAGCCGCACGGCACGGTCCGGCGCGGCGCGCGGAGATGAATCACTCGCACACGTAATGTACGTACTCGTGACGCGCGGTTCAGGCGCCGGCTGCGGAGGAAACTCGCTAATGTAAACGAGCTCCCACCAAATAAGATTTTGTGCTAAGGAAATGTATTGCTTTAACTAGTGTACCGCTTGGCTCTTGTGTAGATTTAATCCAATGCATGTTGTTCGGGTTTCGTTTTTTATGTAGGTACCCATTTGTTAACATCGGAGGGCACGGCAGTGCCCCCGCCATGTCGAGTGCGAAGCAAACACTGCCGTACTATCTTTACTGAAACCATTTCGCCGCATTTTCAGGCCCCTATTTGAGAACCTCTGGATAAGACCAGAACGCAGAAATTTTCGTCATCCAGTAAGCTATAATCACATACATACATCAGCTGTATTAGAGATATGGTATCGGTTCTCAGTAGGTAACGGTAATAATTAGGATTACCTAGCTTTCTACATTTATCTAATTGAGCACGTGTGCTACTACATGATATACAGGGTGTTTGGTGCATCGTTTGCCAAATCGAATAGGCCGAAAGGAGAGGTCATCTGCTATCTCTTTACGCCCTTTAACTCATTCCTTGCCACACCGGTTTTTTTATAACAACTTTTTAATTTAAATTTTTTAAAATTCCAAAATTCAACATTTTAGGTCAAATAAAAAATAAAAAATTTGTTTAAACTTAAAATTTCTATTTAATTTTGATGTCTACTGTTGTATGATTCTATCAAATACAAAATTACTTGCTAGAAACAATTACTTTATTTTTTAATAGCTCGTAAAGTTTTTGTCAACGAAAAATGAACTTAAAACTCAACTTTAAATGGCTATAAAAAAAAAAACTAAAAGCGATCGGGATCTTCGAATACCTTTAAAAAGTTCTCTAGTCTGTCCCCTTTCCAACGGTATGCAATATGCCCAAAAAAACGTTTAATATCTTTTAATTTTTAACTAAATGTGTAATCGAGACACTAGGCTGATATTCAAAATTACAGTAAGAACAGTAGTTTTAGCATAAATAACATGCCTCAAGTAAGTAGATAGATACTGTTATGTCACTAGTGCGTAGTGTCCTATCTCTTTCTTAAACAGGAACCAAAGTTTCAAGAATTTGAAATTAAAAAAAAAGGATTGTGTGGTTTTATAAAACCACGGTAAAAGTTAAACTTTTTTTCACACTATAGACATTTAACTAAAAATTTTTGGAATAATATTCCATTAAGGGTATAAAACGCGGCCGAGCGACACGCGACATGCAACACACAGACGAAAAAGTTTGAGACGATGTAATAAATGTTTCACTTTAAAAAAAAAACAGAAATCACAAATCTTGTTCGAGTTGTCCGCCACTGTTGCGAAAGCACGCGCGGCATCTTCGTCTTATCTCGACTGTAGTTGTGCGTAAACGTATTTTTTTGCTTTGATAGTCACGAAAGCCACATCAATGTCTAGGACTAAATCCTCCCTTGTCTCGATTTCCAAGGCGTAGAAAATTTATTTGGCTCGTCCCTAGGCGTAAAAATCTAACGGAGTTTATTCTGGGGAACGTGGAGGCCATAGAATAGGGCCATCCCTCCCAATCCATGATTCTGGAAACTGACGAATTAGGTACTCCCTGACAGTTAAACTCCAGTGAGCGAGACAACCGTCTTGTTGGAATACAAAAGAGATGTCTACACGGAAAATTAGCAGCTCAGCTAACAATAAGGGGAAGTCCGTTTCGGTGTTTTGGGATGGCTATTTCATGACCTCCACGTTCCCCAGACTTAACTCTGTTAGATCTTTATGTCTAAGAACGAGCCAAAGAAATAACGCCACGGAAGTTGAGACTAGGGATGATTTAGTCTAACGCATTGATGCGGCTTTCGTGACTATCAAAGCAGAAATACGTTTACGCACAACTACAGTCGAGATAAGACGAAGATGCCGCTCGTGCATTCGCAACAGTGGCGGACATCTCGAACAAGATTTGTGATTTCTGAATTAAAGTTTTTTCTTTTAATTTCAAATTCTTAAAAGGTTGGTTCCTCTTTAAAAAAGAGATAGGACACTACGCACTAGTGACATAACAGTATCTATCTACTTACTTGAGGCATGTTATTTAAGCTAAAACTACTGTTCTTACTGTAATCTCGAATATCAGCCTAGTGTCTCGATTACACATTTAGTTAAAAATGAAAAGGTATTAAACGTTTTTTTGGGCATATTGCATACCGTTGGAAAGAGGACAGACTAGGGAATTTTTTAAAGGTATTTGAAGATCCCGATCGCTTTTAGATTTTTTTTTATAGAATTTTAAAGTTGAGTTTTAAGTTTAATTTTCTTTTACAAAAACTTTACGAGCTATTAAAAAATAAAATAATTGTAACTAGCAAGTAACTTTGAATTTGATAGAATCATACAAGAGTACACATCAAATTTAAATCGAAATTTTAAGTCTAAACAAAATTTTTATTTTTTTATTTGACCTAAAATGTTGAATTTTGGAATTTTTCAAAATTTAAATTAAAAAGTTATTATAAAAAACCCGGTGAGGCAAGGAATGAGTTATAGGGCGTAAAGAGTTAGCAAATGACCTCTCCTTTCGGCCTATTCGATTTGGCAAACGATGCACCAAACACCCTGTATATCATTTTAAAGGTCTGATGATGACCAGGTAAGTGCTTATCGGTTCTCAGTAACGGTAATAGTTAAGATTACGTAGCTTTCAACATTTATCTAGTTAAGCACGGGTGCTATATATTCTTGCTATATATTATATACCCACCTTCGGAGGCCAGCATCTGGTAGGTGACATCATGCTTCACCAAGGTCTCCACGAGCCTTTTTAAATGAGTCCAAACACGATGTATCTACGTAGTGCCATCACTGAGATCCTATACCTACCTTCGAAGTCAACCATCGGGTAGGTAACAGCATCAGTCACCAAGTTATTCATGCCACCTTTCAAATGAGTCCAAACACGACGGTTCTATGTAGTGCCGTCACTGAGATCCTATACCCACCTTCGGAGTCCACCATCAGGTAGGTGACATCATCAGTCACTAATGTCTCCATAAGCCCTTTCAAATGAGTCTCCATCCTCCGTCAAACGAAATTCTCAATATAGCTGCGATTAAAAAATAAACAACAGAAAAAAGTACTTACTACCTACCATATGGTAGGTACTTAGAGTAAACCAATAGTTTTTTAGAGCTCGGTCACTTTAAATTTATTCTTATATTTCAGGCTTAGTCAAGCTCACTCTATGATTTCTCGGTTCTAAACACAAAACGAAATTACAAACTCGGTTCTAAACACAAAACGAAATTACAAACTACTTTAAATATATTTACAAACTTAATTTCTATTCTTATTTTACGAAATATTTATATTTGTACTATTTACAAAATGTTTTAATTCAAAAAACATTCAAAACTAGAACTTTTATATTTAATTTCGAAAAAATAACGCGCGTATAGCCCACCCATCGCAAGAGTCATCAAGACACTGATGTATCGCGTCCCGAGTGTGCGTCACAGGCCTTTGCGGGGGTGCTCCAGCGGGGTACTGGTTAAGTTTGGGGTTTTTATTTATTATTTTAGAAGATTAAAAGCTATTTGAAAAAAAAACATAGCATATTGTGAAATACGTCATTACCTATTTTTTTGTACTCAATTGATGCCAAACTATTAAGCCGTTACAAAGAACATTTACAATTAAAAACATTCTGTAAAAAACTAGCCAAGTCTCGATGGAGCTGCTTGTTTATCCTGTGCCAAGTCTAAGGTCCCTTACTGCGATTTCTTTATTATTATAGTTAATGATGTGTGACTTGGCCGTTGAACATTCTTTATACGTTAGTGGGTACAAGTCAATTTTGTTTACACGTAATGTTATATCTGTTGTAACTACCTATGTATGTTAAGCGAGATAATAGCCCATACTGGTATTGGTAATTGGACGCTAGTGTCTCATTTTAGGCTGTTGTTGATTGTGCAACTTATTATTTACTATAATAGTGATAAGTTTTTATATGATTCGTTAAAGGCTCGCCTATACATAAGTAAGTATTATTGAAATACGCAGCTTTATCAAGCCTACAATTGTCTGGTTATTGAATCAACGTTTTCCAAGTGGCAATTTTCCATCGTCAATGGGTAGCGGTTATGGCGACAGATTGTTGCAATGGGGTCATGGTTTGGTTTGGCACCTGGTTTTGTACCCTTGTGTACCCTTCACCGGCCAAGTCACACAACAATAATAATAAAGAAATCGCAGTAAGGGACCTTAGACTTGGCACGACTTTGTCTAGATTTCATTACTTTTTAGAGATAAACAAGCAGCTCCATCGAGACTTGGCTAGTTTTTTACAGAATGTTTTTGGTGGGATATTACTTTTTTACTTACTTAAGTTTTCATTTGAATTCACTATGTATGTATGTGATGTAGGTATGTGTATGTATTCACTAGTCACTTGTAATATAATTACAAACTACAAATAGGGCGTCAAAAAATTTGTCCACAACGCTGTCAAAAGGAAAAGTGCCCAGAAGGCTGGCATAGAACCTTTAGCCAAAGAAAGGCTCTGTGGTCATGTGAAGAGTACATGTTTTATTTTATTTTTTATAAGCCTCTCATATTGTGTCCCACTGCTGGGCAAAGGCCTCCCCTTTCACCTTCCAAACCTCTCTATCTTGTGCGACATCTCTCATATATCGAACAGTATATGTAATATATAAAATTCTCGTGTCGTGTTATTTGTTACCAAACTCCTCCAAAACGGCTGAACCGATTTGTATGAAATTTTGTGTGCATATCGGGTAGGTCTGAGAATCGGCCAACATCTATTTATCAACCCTAAAACCCGTCAAAATTTCTACGCGAACCAAGTCGCGGGCAGCAACTAGTTACTTATATAAGTTTGGTGGTTGTGCTAAAAGCTTTTTATGAAACAGCTGGAGCTGATAATATGGGTTATTGTACATTCGACACAAAGCAAACTCGTCACATTTCATGGTAGTGATGTGTTGTGCGCCGGGACCGGAACATGCACCACGACGCTCCACGAGACAAGACAACTGTTCCTGAACACCCACTTAATACAAAACATCTGAACAATCAGTCATCAATTCAATATTTTACAGTCGACTCATCATTCCTTTGCCTAAGATGTACCCCTCAATTGCTTCGTAATTAAACTTGCTATTACGATCATTAACAACGCCGAAATAAAATGTTTTATAAAGTAGTTGTGAGCGCTCTCAATAATCACCGGTGTAGGCACCGGCAGCGGCAGCCGTGGAAACTTTCCAAACAGGGAATTAAAGATATAGAATGAATATCGGCAGAGGTTTAAGTGCACCAACTAATAAGAGGCGCCAACCCGGGTCGCGGGTCAGCGCTTAATCCCGGGATATGAGCCCGGGATACCGGGCAGCCTCGGGGCGTCGCCTCTCTATTTAATGAACTTATTGATATTGCCGTTTAACTGGCGGCGCGGTGAATGCGAGTTAATTTAATGTGTCACGTGACGCATCTCATTTACCTAACCAGCAGGCGGGAGTACGCCGCGCGTCGTGTGTACGTCTCCTTATTCGTTCGCTCACTCGTTACGTTTTCATTTTGATGTACTCAGTTAAATAGACACAAGAATTTGCGGAAATGTGCCATTTGATACTGGCTTCTTTAAGTTTTATTTGAATGTGCCTCTATATTAATTGCTGGATCGTTCGCTACATATCAATTTGGATTAAGAATACAGTCTAGGTTGGGTAGGGTCAGTCAGTCCTAGACTAACTTCTCTTTCAAGGCTGATATCATTAATGTCTTACAACTGTCGAACTATTTAAGTTTCAATAAAACTCCCGACAGCAAACATTTCCAAGTTGGTAACTTAGCGAGTCTGCTAAGTCTGCACCGGGCGGCGCGGGTCGGAGTCGGTCACTTCGGAACGAACTTTTATTGCTATTTTTAATGAAGCCGTTTAAAAAAGAAGGGTTATTGGGTCGTCAGGCCGAGAGATAGAAAAAAGCAATTAATGTAATGGCAGGGAGGGACAGCCGGTCGGACATTATGCAGATGAATCGTATCGTGTCGGTCTGATTCGCCCGAACACGTGCGATCCCCTCATCTGTTGATTCCGCTCAATGTACCTCTTTCTATGCCTATTTATTATCATAACTTAGCATCAGTGGCTCGTTTGCGATGTGATCGGATAATAATAATAATAATTAAGGATAGCGTAGATACCGCGGCCCTGGAACACAAAGGGCGAAGAAGGAACATGGGTGGGTTTTAGTCAGTACAAGTCTGACACTCCCTCCCGCTCCGCCCAGAGCGGGAGAAGTCATTTGATGATTTCCCATCCGCAAAAAAAAAGGATAGCGTAGAACGTATTCATTCCTTATTTTTTCACGCAAGTGATAATTATGTGAAGAACCTTTGTCACCTCACCTTGTTAGATTCACCGTTATCCGTTCTTGTTAGTAGAATCCTTCCTAACGGAGGAGACACGGTACTTTGAGTATTATGATGTTTATTGCTCAAGTTCGGAAGTCTGTATTTTAACAAAGATGGCATAATTGACCTTATCTACAATGTACACTCTGTATCAGCTGACCGGTGCATTTATAAACTGTAACGAACCTTAACCACACGCAACAAATATTAGGGAGGAGCAGAGCCTAACAACTGTTCGCGCTGTGGTCCACCCGCAGCAGACCGGTGCGGCGCGGCAGCGCGGCGCGGCGCGATATGTAAATCAGGCTGGTAATTGTTTCACCGTGCGAGCGCTCGTGCGGGCGGCTTTGGCGTGGGTACTAATAATGAACCCACCCAGTTTACGCCGCGCGGTGTCGCGACTCTTTCGCCGCGGTACATACTGCAGTCTGCACGTGAACTGATCCCAGTTACAACACACGCACATATGAAACTACGTTACAACAACTACGTTTTAATGCAGATATCCTCAGTTATTTTGAATTTTAGATAATCTAAATGCTTCAATTGATATTTAGCTCGAGACGTTAGCACGTTGGAAGTGGTAGTCCGCTCGGGTCGCTCGCCCTTCGCTCGGCTACGCAAGGCCAACTCCGGCCATGCGAAGCCAGCCTCAGCCAGGTCCGGCCACATTAAACGAACTACAACACTTCCACGATCTTGTTTCTGAATTAGTCTCCTCCAGCCGCAGGACGCAACAGCTTAATAGCTTTCCAAACTAACTCTGCAATCGCGCAAAACCTTAATACTTGTGAATAGAGTTTAAAGTTCTCTGTGTGAATAACGAAGATTGAGGATTATCTTGAGTGGGACGTCATCTCAGAAGTTAGGTTTAATTAAAGTTGCGACTGAGAGTCGGTCGCCACTTAAAGTCTCCGATTTCTAGTTTAGAATTGCAGTTCGGTAACTATTTGCATTTTGTACTATTCTCATTTATCTTCGGGTCGCCTGTTTAAATCCAGATATTAGTCACGTTAAGCCAATGTTTGTGGCCAACCTGTCGCAAGACTGTCCTTCTAAACTGCTCTCCTGCAGTTATTAAAATCAATTTAACTGATTAGCTTCTCAATTTGTGTACAAAAATTGTCTTAATACCCAAAGTTCAAGGGCCCCATAAGCCAATAAGCTTAATTCCTCGACGTATGAGGTGTTATCATCGTAGTAGCAACTTAACGTCATTCGTTGTGCTCCTGGGTTCGAATCATATGAATCCCAACAACATGTAGTTTAGCAAACAAAGCCATTCGAGTTATACTTCCCACTCGTAGTGGACGTGTGCTGAGCGATGAACAAGTCTACTTGATGTTATGAAGTAACTGCGCCGCTTTTTATCACAATAGCGGATACTGCAACAAATAAACAGGGAACTATCACCTCGGCGCGCGGCGCTGAAGGCACACTTTGATATAGTTAAGTACCTTATGTACAAGTATGTTACCAGCTACGATTTTAGAATTTTATTTTTTTACCTCTTTCACGTTGTGATTATTTCATCTGTTCCTCTTACAAAAAGAATTCAACGATACTAACATAACCATTTTATTAATCCTCCTGCAATAGTAGATGTAGATAGTAGGTACACATTCACAATTCAACGTCTTGTTGACCAGCAGGTCTGGTGCCGAAACTTTTTGCATTCAAAAAATTAATGAAAAAGCTTACAAGGAGATCTTGTCCGTAATCACCAAACATGACAAAGATGCCTTTATTTTTTTATGACATGTATTTAGTTGAACCTCTGTACTAGTACCTAGATACAAAATGTTCGGGCACTCGGTACTTATCTGGCAGTTTCGATTATCTGTTGAACAGAAATAAATTAGCCGGTTTAAGCCAAATAAAAAGAGTAATAAATCGCGGCGGGGTACCGACGGTGTCTCGGTCCTCGGTTGGTCTCAGTATCGACACCACGTTGATACCGATACCAACACAGATAGAACCATCCCACTAGACCTTAGGATTTTCGGTCAGGTCTGTTCTAGTAATAGAACAAGGACAGGGAGGTTGTATATGATTAGCTGATACTTTGGTAAGACTAAACCGACTTCTAATAAAACCGGCCAAGTGCGAATCGGACTTGCGCACGAAGGGTTCCGTACCATCATTTATAATAACGAGCACTTTTTTGTACGGAACCCTAAAAAGGAGGAGAATATGTATTTAAATTGGTATTTAGAAAAGTATTGAAATTGAATTTGGTAAAAGCATTCCCACAAAAAAAAAAAAAACAAATCTGTTGTCTTATCACTAGAAAAACTTTGAATGTTCACCGTACCTATAAATACGTGCAAAAATAGTGTGAAACTTCACAGAACTTTAACTGATCTGTTCAACGTTCTACCTACCCGTATACTTAGCTGCTTTGAGGATGACCCTCGTCCTGCTGAAGATCGCTAGCGCCATCATGCGCGCGAGCGACCGCGGCTACCACATCGCGCTGCTGACCGGCCGGCTTCAGCCGCTACAGCAGCTGCGCCTGTTGGAGGATGCAGTGTCTGATTATACATCGACAAATATACAAAGGAAATGAATACGGCTACTTGTGTTTGTACAACATAGTTTAAGTTCCACGTATTCTGTCCACCACACCACGTTTTGATATTTGTTCTAGCTGTGTTCTAGAAATGGCAAGCTCAACACACATCGATGCTGTTACCACCAATCCGTTTGACACACCTGTATCAGAAGAAAAATATGTAATTATTGCAAGGGTTAGTAAGACGCTTTCGCCTTACTACAGTAAGGAGCTAACTCGTATTAACTTGACTACAATGTGAGGAGTCGGAGGTACGCACAAGTTAGTTGAAACAATGTAATACACATCCAGTATGCAGACCGCAGCGCGGTGCGGGGGGGGGGGGGGGGGAGGGCTAAGTCTGTAATGTATCTTACTGAATACTAAATGTATCCCTAGCTCTTTACTAACTGCCAGCCTTGAATAAAAACTGTATTTGAGTATTATGTATGTCAAGCAACTTCACAATTATACTCATAAGAAAGTAGACAACAAAAAGTTTTTAAAAAACCCGTCTTAAAAATCCACACAAAAAGACTTTTGTGCTACTAACTTCCGAAAGTAGGTAATGTTATTTTCCACATTTTTATTTTGCAAAACGGGTTTTAATATTGCTACTTTTTAGTTTTTTTTTTTTTTTTCGTTTACAAAATCTTGTCATCTGTAAAGACATTGTTACTAGAAGTTACTATGATATCATCACCTATCAATGAAATGCTCAAACAAATGACCATTTTTTTTGTCGTGTTTGAGACTTACCATAGGTACATACCCATAAATACTTTTCTTTCGTTATGCAATTTATGGACCATGCAACCGCGTGAATAAAAAGATTCACGTTGTTCGGTGCAATCATCACCATCATGTATCAGCCCGGAATCCCTCACTGCTGGGTACAGGCCTCCCCTTTTTTCAGCCACACTTCCCGCTTCTGTGCGTCTCTTATCCAGGTGTTGCGACTGCCTGCGACTTTGACGATATCGTAAAATTCTATGAAAATACGTTTAAAAAAATGACGGCCGAAGACCTCCTCCTTTTTTAGAATTCGGTTTAACAAACACATTTGACCGCTATCGATAGTTACGATTGTAATCCAATTCAGATATTTCGATTTTAATTAGTTCTATGACTTGAATTTTATAGATATGAATCGTTCAATGTTAAATACGAGCGGGTAATTTCAAGTTCTGTTCTGGTACAGACTATAAAAGCTCGTATAAATTAGTTCCCTTCTGATAGGAATGCGCATCGCTATTTCACTAGTGGCGGCGCGGGCGTTTCTTTGATATCAACCACCCCTGTCCGGACACGTTTCTGTGTGTCTGTCTGTGTCAACTGCGTTGCGCAACACTTTGACAGGCGAGGCGTGCAGACACACTCGTACAAGAGAGGTGAGCACACTCTGTCATCACTCCGACCGCGCCACACATCAAATGTTATTATTCTTTGTAGAGCCTGCAGCTAAGCCCGGCTACGTTACGCGTGGAGAAGGTGTGTGCTCCCCTTATCACCATGTCGGGGGTAAACACCGTAAATTGTTTCCTGAGTTAATGTAGTTATTTACATCGGACCGCGTGCCGCCGCGCTGACGGTCTGTGTCCTGCCCTGTTGCGCCGTGTCGTGATGTCGTGCTGTGTCGCACCGTGTCGTCCGTGCGTGTCATACGCGTCACGGGTGGCTGCAGATCGTATAATAGTCGCTAACCTTATTACCACACCTCGACTGAGCTCACGAGAGCTTCATAGCTCTCGTGAGTCCCGGATTCATATCCGGGACCGCTTCTCGATGTCTCTGCGTAAGAATTTCACAGAAATACTATTCTGTTACTGTTAGCTTTGATCAACTCCGCCGAGATCACCGCCCTTGATGCGTGTCTATGGGTACGTTTCTAGCAAGCGTCGTAGCGTCGGGGACCGCTAAGTAGACGGCTTAGCACGAGCACAAAACAAAGCGGAACCGGACGCTTATTTTTGGAAAAAATCCAAAACAAAGAGGCTTTTTCTGTCGGGGGTTTTTTAAATTTTTAAATTAATATTTATTTTATACTTTTTAAACTTAAATTATATTTTCTTAGCCTTGAATATGCCACTCCTGGGCATAGGTCTCCTCCATTCCTTCCACTTTACTCGGTGTTGCGCCTCTTTTCGCTAATTAACGAAAACAAGGAAAGTTAACAAATTAAAAAAGAAACCAGAGCTTTTAAGGGGGAGGGAGGCTGTGCAGTCACGCGCCACCGCGAACACTCACTAATCCAATCCAGGTTCTTGTTCATAGCAGACACAGCGGCTTCCGCATCCTCACTTAAGAAGTGATTGTAAAGCTGCAAGTCGTCGGCATACAGATGAAAGAGGAAGAGATGACTCTGGTGACAGAGTTAATAAAAATGGAGAAGATAAGAGGAGAGAGAAAGACACCTTGAGGTACACCAGCGCTCAGAGGGCCCCAATCAGAGTAAGACTCTCTCTGTGTCAATACAAAAACGCTGCGAGCAGCCTTTAAAATAGGAGTCGAACCAACCAATATTGGAAGAGGAAAAATTGAGAGATTTCAGGATCCGAAGAAGGAAAACGAAATCAACAGAGTTAAAGGCGCTGCTAAAGTCTAAAAGAACAAGCGAAGTAAGTGACTTGTGATCCATAGCTCTGCGAATACCATCAGTAACCTTTAAAAAGCCGTTACAGTGCTATGGCCAGGACGAAAACCAGATTGATAAGAACTAAGAAGGTCATTCCTAGAAAGGAAGGTAGTGAGTTGCTGATGGACAATGTGCTCAAGAACTTTAGAGAGACATAGTGCGTGGAGTCCCTCCGCGCGGAAGAACTGAAACTTCGTAATACTACACGCATGCGTTCGAGTGCCACGCATTCACTCTCGCTCTGTCTCTTTCTATTCCCCCTCCATGGTAGCGTTAAACGTTTAACGCAAGCTTGTTGAAAGTCGCACAAGAAGTTTCATTTCAATAAGGGAGGATGGAAATGGGCCTGAAATCGGTTGGAGAGCTTGAAAATTTTGTGTAAAGGGATGATATGGGCTTGTTTTCAGACCTCAGGAACAGTAGAAGAAAACGAGGAGTAATTAAAAATATGAGTTAAAAGTTCAGTTAGTCATTTTAAAGTTAGTTCGCCTCTCGAGTCAATGCAAAGTGTGAACGATGCTGAGTCCGGTCAGGTAGATTTGCCTCTTCGATTTTCGCGTGAAGAACTGAAATCTGTAATCAAACGTATGAAGCGGGGTAAATCCCCGGGTCAGGATGGCCTCAGCATCGAGCACCTTCAAAATGCAGGTATACATCTGCCAAGAGTGTTGGCTATGCTCTTCAATCTATGTTTAAGTCACTCTTATTTACCACAGGAACTACTGGATACAGTTGTGGTACCTATTGTTGAGAACAGGACAGGAGACATAGCTAACCAGGGAAATTAGAGGCCTATCTCACTAGCAAATGTGATAGCGAAAATATTTGACAGAGTGCTTGACTGTCGCCTCAATGAGTACACAAAGTTTGGTTTCTGTGCTGGGTTATCAACTGAGAGCGCCATTTTTGCATTAAAGCACACGGTTAAGTATTATACGGATAGGAAAACACCCGTGTATGCTTGTTTCCTGGACCTTACAAAAGCATTCGATATGGATTCTTATAAAGTGTTGTGGGGAAAGCTTCGGGAGTCAGGCGTCCCTGCTTCATTAGTGTCCATATTAGGTTTATGGTATGAAAAACAGAGAAATTATGTAAAGTGGTCAAATGCTCTGTCAGACCCTTATAAACTCGAGTGTTAGGCAGGGTGGTCTCACTTCCCCGAGGCTTTTTTTATATATATATAAATGATCTTCTTGTGCAGCTCAGCAGCACACATGTTGGATGTCACATAGATGGAATAAGTTTAAATAACTTAAGTTATGCTGACGACATGGTGCTGCTGAGCCCCTCAATCTGTGGTTTAAGAAAGTTACTTTCTAAAAGGCGTTGTTTTGCATCCTCGTCAAATTCAAGGAGGTAACTATACTAATGATTCTCATCCCGAATCAATAATAAAATGGGTAGGTAATTTTTTTTTTTTCTTATTAACGAAAATCGGTAAGTGTGAACCACCCGTGTTTTTAAACGCGGCCCTATAATCACGCTTTCATACATACAAACAGTCTCAAACGTTTATTCGATAATTACTTATTCCCTAAACCACGTTAAGGGGGTTATTCTGAAATACTGACAAACTTAAACAACCCAATAAATCAGTGTTTATTAATAATTAACTAGGTACCGTAATTTTAATTGATTATTTATGTCTTTAATTTGTGATATCCTCTTGAATTTTGACGAGGATGCAAAACAACACCTTGTATTTCGGAAATGTAGGTACGCTGTGAAGCATGGACTGAAGTACAATCCTAAAAAAAGCGAACAATTGGTGTTTAGAGGTAGGAATCAGAGCCCCACATCTGTTCCTCCCACAAAATTTAATGGTTAATTTTGAAGAGAGGAACCCAATTTAAATATTTGGGTTATATTGTTACGGAGGATTTAAAAGATAACTTGGATATGGAGAGAGAGCGCAGGGCGTGGGCGGTGAGGGGAAATATGGTGGCTCGAAGGTTCGCTGGTTGTTCAGTACCGGTAAAAATTACACTTTTCAAAGCATACTGCCACAAAGTTTACACCAGCAGCCTTTGGGCTCATCATACCCAAAAATCTGACAATACCTTACGCATCCAATTGGTAGGTTTATCAAGCTACATGTCATGCATAGGACTTGATAAACTTACCTTAGATAATAAATTGTTATACTGTTATAATTGTGTCTAGTAACATAGTTTTCTGAAAATAAAAGATTTTTATTTTATTTACTTATTTTATTTATTATTTAGGTCACTTAAAACTTAAATAATAAAAAACGCCACGCAAACGTAATATATTTTGAAAATCACAGATGTATCCTATTAATCCACTCCAACCACTCAACTATTTATCCTATATAAACACTAACGTGCGAGCGAAGCAGCGTGCCTCAACTGTTATCTTCAAGGTGTTGTTCGCATCCTCGTCAACATTCTGGAGGTTGGCACAAAAGACAAGAAAATAATGAATTTAAATTACGGTACCTACCTAGTAAATTATTAAAAAGCACTGTTTTTTTTTGGTTGTTTAAGTTTGTCATTCTAACAGAATAATCCCCTTTACGTGGTTTAGAGAATAAGAAATTATCAAAAAAAAAATGAAATTGTTTGTATATGCAAGCTTTAAGGCGAGGTTTAGACGGGCTGTGTTTAAAACACGGGTAGTTCACACTTACCGATTTCCGTAAATAAAAAATTTACCTACTCATTTTATTATTGATAACGTACACTCAGGCTAAGCCTCGGGCGGAAGCTAGTCAACATATAAACTGGAGCGAACCAGTGCAATTGTAAAAACATTAACTTCGTAACTCGTAATACAAATGTCGCGGAAAGCAATTAGAGCCGAGACTATTATATTAGCGTCGCAGGAATTCGACGCGACGCGACACAACGCTATTAGCTGAGCTTGTCGGTACGGCACACCGCACCGGCACAACGGCACACGGTGGCATGGTGGCATTGTGGCCCTGCGTCTGTGCGGGTACCGGTAGTAATGTGAAGTAACTACCATTATTTAGTTAATCGTATCAGTACTGGTAACTTAAGGTAAAGGAATTAGATATTGCAAAAGACCGAAGACGAAGTTACTAAAAATTACGTTATGTTTATGGGATACGAAACGGGTTTTCAGTCCCATAGTAAAACCCGTTTTACCATGGGACCGAAAACCCGTTTCGTATCCGCCCTAGTTCTGTTGAAATACAAAATTATTTTTCATTATATTAACACGAATGACTAATTTTAGTCACACAATCAGTACAATGGCTCCTGATATAACCTACTTTACACTATTAAAATAAATAATGTTCCTAATATGAACAATACATTATTTATATAAATTAATCCAGTTTCACGAATCTAAGTATGTCAGATATACGAGTCTAGACAACAATAACAATATAATCCTAATTTACCTTGACTCTTAATTATCTCTTGCTAATTAGGACTGATCTGGCACTATTTAGATACGTGGATATTATATCGTTTTACTATATGATAAATAGATAGAGATAGAAAAGTACGGAATTTTCTTCCATGTCCAAAATGTTCTCCGGAAACCTTTTTATACATAGATGATCTGGGAACCCTAACTTAAGTTGAGCCCAAAGTATGCGTTTTTGATTTATCAGAAGTATGAAGTATTAGAGGTGGGCAAAGTGTATCATTTTTGCGATTGGAACATTTGCATCTGGATCACTGAAATGTTCCGGAACACTGATATGTTTCATTTGGCTCATTTGGATCATCGACTCAAAAGATATAAAATACAAAATGTTTCGATTATATAGAGTTGAATTGAGTGATACACTTCTCATTTGTTATATCTTTCTGACTTGTAGAGATTGTAATTATTTCGCCCGCTCACTCGCCAGTCGCGAGTCGCGAGTCAATAGTTAAGTTACCTACTCAGTGTCTCAATTTGTCTCTCTCGCTCGCGGCTCAGTCGCCTCGCGAGCGACGCGTCGCGCGAAATGTGCACAGAGCAAAGTAATGTTTCAGATCCAAATGATGCGTTTGAAACGTTGCTAGTGAACCAATCTTTTGGATCACTTCAGTGATCCGGATCAGTGAGTCGGTTCCGTAAAGAGTTACACACGCCTATGAAGTATCGCGAGCATTACTTTCGCCTGCTATATTAATCTGATTAATTATGTTTACAAGATAAACAGCTGAAATTAAAAAGATTAAAAGTAAAACCAATCAAACACAAACATACATTAATTTTACAAAATAGATAAAGTATAATATTCATTTTATCTAATGAAAGAAAATACTGATGAAATAATGTTTTTTATTAATAAGTGTTTAACAATACAATCCTATGAAATAGCTACAATACGGTAAATTAACACCTACAATTTACCTACATATTTGCTGACAAGTAGTTTCCCTGATTTCATCGCTGTTTGGGCGAGCCGTGAGCAGGTCCGCGCGCCGTCACTAGTCGTCCTGCGTCATTACGACAACGAAGGAACACGTGAGCGACACTTAAACTCCTATTATCACACATAACGCGAACAATCCGCTAATGTCATCCCTCTCCCCCCCGCCCCTGCCCCGGCCTCTCAGATTTACATATAATTGCGCACGCGGCGTCATCACCCCTCGCCGCGGAACACATTACCGACAACACTCATACGAACTGACTTCGTACAGTCATCAAGAGCGCACGCACACACACTGATCCTCCGCTCACAAGCAAGTCACCGCGGATCCACGCGCTGTTCTCTGTAGACCAGTCACAAGGTCAGGGTAATGAGCGTCACACGTGTGTGCGTGCCCTGGCGACAACGTAGATGAGTTCGAGCCACAGCGCAGTACAGCCTGCGGGCACAGTACTCTGGCGACACACACTGTCGTATACTTGCCAGGCTCCACACACCCGACGATGGCTAGTTGGTGGCGCGGGAGAGTTTCATAGTACAGGGTACTCTACGCAGTTACGAAATTTTGATTGTGGGCCTGAAGAAATATGTCGCACTACATGTGTTCGCGGTCTACAACTGTCATGTTAGTTTCGTAAAGAGTTATGCTCTAACGAGTTATGGACTTACGCCCACGCTTACTCTTACATAATTGTGTTTATATTAGGACATTTAGTGGATGATTTCTGTAAACTATTAAAACAGTTAACGACGTGCGTAACTGCCACTCTGCCAAGCTACTATACTCATACACTGCTACTATAGGAATGATTTGGATTAACTATTGCTAGTTGGAAAGCTAGAAAACATAGTAATTTTATTTTGTTTTTACTTTTATTCCACTTCGAGTCTTCCCAGTATAATGATAGTGAGAGTGGGTTGTTTACCCGGCAGTAAAATAGGTAAGCTGATAACAATTTTCTACTTTCGAAGACGTTCGACTATTCGCTAAAGACGGTTATGACGATGTAGAAAATAGCATGAATGTTAATTTGCGCTGCTTTGAATCTAGTACACACTCGACTAGTTTACGTACGACTACTTCAATAATGATGAATGACGTCACTCGCGGTAATCTCGTGACAAGTTGTCGGTGTGCGTGTAATCGCGTAACTAACGTCATGTGCTGCGCCACCTATTAGCGAACTATGTTTGGAGGCTTTTAAATCTAAATCTGCAAAATAAATAAGAAGTCAAATTAATAAGCCAATTTTAATGTAATGATGAACCATAATTTTACAAACCATTTTTGTACGCCGGAAACGGTAGAACATTATGATCGTAATACATACTCACATAACAGCTTTGTACAATATTCTGACAAATAAAAGCATTACATTCTATTCTAAATCCTAGATAGTTTGTTGATAGGTACTGCTACTAACTAAATACAAGTGATAGTAGGTATGAATTATAAGTCTGAGAAAGATAATATAAAAGTTAGTTCCATTTGAATTATGTATACATATTAAGCACTAAGAAATTCTTTGCTACCTTCTGGCTAAATCAACCATTGCATTGCAAAAGTTTTGAATTTGTGGCTAACGTACATTATTTCATTTATTTTTCCAGTACTTATCCCTGAAGTGGGACAAGTCCGCAATATCTCTTGGAGTACTAAACAATGTCCTAGTAGTGTCCGCACTCGCTCCGCACCGCTCATTCATACGCGTATTACGAGCTCAGCGGACAAATGAGCCGCGCGATCACCACGCTCCGCTCACACACACACCTATTTGTCAGTTTGTCACTAATGAACGGTTATTCCAATCTCGCTTTAATCCGTGTTATTTCATTTAAATACATAATTGCGTCAACTACATATTTTATTTAGCGGTAATGACAGTCCACTTAGTACAAACCAGTTTTACGTAAAGCCATAATTATAAATGAAACTGTTTAAATGTTTTGATTTTAAAACACAGCTAAAAGGCTAAAGTTGTACTGGACCTATTCTATCACCTATGTATAGTTGGAAACGGATTATTTATAGACTATAAGAAAGTTCTGAGCCAGCTTTAAAGTTAGCGCGATCTGAAAATCGGCTCTAGCGAAATCCTTATTATACTAAATTATACGCTGACTTATTCATTCGCTTCATTTCCATTTTATTTTATTAATTTTAACTTTATAATTGAATAGATAAATAGCTTTAGTTATCACATTCACAGGCAGGACTAGATGGAGACAGATCCTAAATACATAGTTCAGCATTTTAATTTAGTTTCAATATCAGTCCTTTATTCAAATTAGGCTGATAATAGTCAGCTCTATTTGGACGCCAAAACTTACAAAAGTCAGCTATCCCGCGTCCGCTCTTCAGCCTGCAACACTTCCTAGTGGTTAAACATTACTTGGTGTTACAATCATGGTCTGTTAATTTCAGGCTTATTAGTGCCAAGTTCCAAAGGTGATGTAATTTAGGCATTATTTTAATTTAATATTAAAATCTCCGAGAATTGACTCAACTACTATGCGTTTAATCCGATGTATAACCTGCAATATTGCCTGCCTCACGATACTGTAGTGTGATCGGAACATTGCAATAATTTGCTCAGCGGAGAAGCACTCTAAATATCTACGCTATCGGGAATAGTCGAACGAAACGTCTTCGGAAATTGGAGTTCCACGTGGAGGTGTCGTAAATTAGTGGAATCCGAAGCGATAGGAACAATCAGTATCATTTGCATTATAAAGGCCCGGCCTTACCGCCTCAGCTCGGGTCTCGGCGCTCGGATGTCGACTCTCGTGCCAAGCCGAGAATTTTTCTTATTTCCCCGACCGACTTTTTTAAATCTCACCTTGATCCACGCAATGAGTTCGCAAATTACGTGGATATTCCATGCATACGAATCACAGGGGTGAGGGCGCGAGGTGTGGGGTGCGGGGGGCAGGCTCCTGAGGCCACGGGCAGATACTGGCCGCATCACCGTTATCGTCACTCACCATACAGTGATGAACTTCGTCTAACGTCAATCGGTTGCTTGCCACATAAGGCCACCCACACACAAGTCCCGTCTACTCGCCGGGTGAGTTTAGTGTTGGTAGCGGTAGACATTGTTAGCCGAGTGGATGGTTATTATTCCATATTGCCACTATTTTATTATTATTTGACTGCATCGTTGGTGTAGTGGCTACTGCTGGAGCATGACGTCTTGGGCTGGATTTCCAGGTCGGACAAAATATTATTTTGGTTTTTCCATCACATTGAAATTTCTTAATTGCATCCCGATTCTGGATTTGTGACCAGTTTATTACTAACGGTTGATTTCACCAATGATTGAGAACGATTACGTCATGCGGAACGCGTTCATGCGCTTAACCGACGCATCAGCCGTATGTTATATTACACAAACCATTTAAGCCACTCGGATGACCCCTTAATAACTCAAAATTTAATATATATACAATAAATAAATAGCTAAAGGAGGCTGGCGAAAATGGACCCAAAGAATCTAAAAATTAACTAAACTCCGTTCCAGTGTAAATATATATATATAGCTCGCGTTCTCGAAAACCAGGTTTCCATAGCTGTAGAAGGTATTTTTTATCATAAACACGCATTGCATTTAGTGGTACGTTCATTCAATGCAATCTCCAGGAATTTTTTAAAAAAGTGCCAAGCGAGAGCTGACAACAAGGAACAAGAATTTCCTAAAAACTGTTATGTAGTACTTATCAAAGGCAGGCAGAACCAATATTATGAATCCAATTTGTAGAAAGTTTGTTCATCCCACTGTAATCATTTGAATACACATTTTTCATTCAAAGGAGGAGGGCCTATTTGTGAAGCTGACTTACTTCGTTGTTATATTTGCAGTAGGTCGCTTTCGGATGTTGCAAAAGCTAAACGTATTGAGTTTTTGTGACAACATTATGTTTTATGCCGTGGAAACGAGAACGCGATCCAAATGTAGATTTTTGACATCAGTTGGTAGTAAACCGAGATTAATGTCGATATGAGAACTGGTTTACGCAGAACTAGTTCATGAAAACGCGTTCTAAAACAAAATCGGTGAAATTCACTCTAATCGTCTGGCGAAATGTCGGTGTAGCTACTGAGGCACACTCCTGCCTAACCCTGCGGGGAATACAGTCGTTATGTTATGTAGGTAATTAACGGCCATGATCTCCAGTCAACAATATAATCGGTGCGTGAAGTTGCCATAGCTCCTAAGTAATTTTTGTTTGATATATTACACACAATACGAGGAATACAGCAACTGTTCGCTCGCTCCTCTACTGAAGCTATTCCCGATGTTCATCGCAACACATCCCTCACCAAACGCGGTAAGCGAAAATGTTCAATAAACTATTTTCTTTATTAATATTAAAAAGTGTACACGATCGAGTTCGCGAAATTGCATCGCTCACCCGCTGCAATGTTATCAAAAACTTAATCCAATCTGGGCACATAATGAAATGTCCGCGAAATTAATTTCACAGGGAAATTGTTTTATCCCTGTTTTGCGAAGTTATTATAATATGTTAGGGAGTGTGGCGCAGACTACTCTCTGTCTACGTACTGCACTAGAAGTCGTGTTCCTACAAAGCCTCGGTGTGCACGCATACATAGAAGCTGCTTTATTCGTATTTTCTGAGCGCCTGTGCAGGTGGTGCGCACTGTGAGGGCAGATAGTCAGAGAGTGTGCTCACTATGTGGCTGCGGCAGACGTGCGCTGGGTGTAATTGGCGGCTAATTGTCGGGGGCCACTCTCCCGCCGCGCGCCGCCAGTACACAGCAGCGCGCTCTAACGTTATGAACATCCCGGGACGACCCGTATGGCGCACACGCCGCGACGCTGTCTGGCACACAACGATCCTTTTACAATTATTTTAAATATGTGAGCAACAGCAAAATGGAAACCTTAAAATATATGTATATTTTAAGGTTTCCATTACTAGCTTCTGCCCGCGGCTTCGCCCGCGTGGAGTTCGGCAATTGCCCACGTATGCGTTAACCCCCCAAAATAATGTCGAAAATAGTCATTTAAATGTTATAGATAATAGTTGTTGCCCGCGGCTTCGCAGTTCTCACTTAAATCAATGCCAGACATAGCCTAGGGGAGGATATTCAGACAATGCGTATTTTAAATTTTATTACTTGCACTTAGAAAATGAGGTCATCATTTTCGTTATCGGCGACCCTGAAGTCCACAAAAACGACACCCGTGAAAGAAAAACCGAAAGTTTTCCTCGGCGTCAATATGGTCAGCGTCGACGAAAACCACGAAAACGACACCAATGAACGAAAAACAGGAAATTTTCCTCGGCGTCATCTCATTTTCATTTTCATTGCCAGCGACCCGCTAAAACCACGAAAACGACACCCATGAAGCCATTGAGTCGCGCAAGTGTCCAGTCGCGTGAGTGTCTTTCGCGCAAGTATCCATGCGCAATATATTTTCGTCCCTTCGCACAAATGACCCAAATTCCCTAGAAGTGTGAACTTATATGAAGTTTTTTTAGCGTTTTTGTCCATACAAAAGTGCTAAGACTACAAAACAAAAATAAAAAAATTGTCACCCCTGTTATCGTCTGAGGGGTGGATTTTCCAAAAACGTGTTTATTTGCGTGTTTATCAATTCCATCGAGATACACAAATAGTAAATTTGAAGCTGTGCAGACTATATTTGTTTTACTAATGTTTCAACCCCTTTTCTCCCTTTTGTGGTCGAATTTCCAAAAACGGCCAAATACGTGTTCATTTATTTTTGCTCAGAAACTTTAATATTTAATGTCATTCTTCTTACTTCAAAAATGACGGATTCCGCATAAGAACTTTGAACCCCCATCTCACCCTGTTATGGAGTAATTTCTCGAAAACGCTAAAATATGTGTTTATTTATTTCTAACCAGAAGCTTGTATATGAAATTTCAGCCTTCTAACTTTAAAAAATGACGATTTTCCATACAAACTTTCATCCCTTATTTAGGTCCCTTAGGGGTTGAATTTCGAAAAATCCTTCCTTATTCCTTGTCTACATTATAAAGGAAACCTCTGTGCAAAATTTCAGCTTTCTAGGTTCTAAGGTTTGGGCTGGGCGTTCATTCGTCAGTCAATCAGTCAGTCAGGACTTCTCTTTTTATTTATATATATATATATATATATATATATATATATATATATATATATATATATATATATCAATAGATAGATAGATAATAAGTAGCTGTCCAGCGCAATTTCGTCTGCGTCACATTTTCCCCGTTTTCGCAACATTTTTCATTGCTACTCCGCTCCTATTGGTTGTAGCGTGATATAAGATACATAGCCTGTAGCCTTCCTCGATAAATGGGCTATCTAACACAGAAAGAATTTTTCAAATCGGATCTCCTGATTCCTGAGATTAGCGCATTCTAGCAAACAAACAAACTCTTCAGCTTTATAATATTATAGTATATAGATTGTGATTTTGACAGTGATTTAAACTAAGCGGTAAAATATGAGTAACTGTGAAAAGATTTTAGAGCACGAAAACTTACCACTGACGTACACAATACAAGTTGCTGCTCATATGGCATATTGAGCTTTAGTAATATACTATTTGAAATGTAAGAGTGACAGAGATACCGTTCTGCATGAGTTAACGTTTTCAAAAACCTAGGTGCAATATACCGTATCTTCAATAAAGCATATTATTATTTTTTATTCTGTCTATGAGATACGTTATAACTTAAAATAAATAATACCTTAATTGTATTCTCAACACTGTTTGATACAGAGGTACAGAGGTCTGCCCTTAGTGCGCTAGGTCAGTGCTACGTTGGTGCTACGTTGGTGCTACGTTGGTGCTACGTCAGTGCTACGAGTAACTACGCGTTCGTAGGCGATAATTGAACAGGTTACCACGTAATAAAAACTGTAGTTTTAGAATGGGTATAACAAATTCGTTTTGAAGTTCTCTTAATTTCTATTAATTTCTTAGTGGTAGTCGTAGTGGTACCCTGCAGTCCTCGGCACATATATCATGCACGAGTGCGCGGTAGTCGCACCGAGCGGTAGTTACTTCAACTTACTGGCAGCGTGTGCCAGCGCCCGCCAACCCGTTCATATTTCTTTACATAAACTTATACAAAAATACTTCCCTTCAAGACAAAGCGCAACGCAATAAAGGACAGGAGTACATGGCTGCCGTGCGGCAGCGGTGCGGGTGCGAAGCGAGAGCGGTGCGGGAGCGTGGCGGTGGCGTTGCGGGCGCGGCGGCGGGCGCAGCGGCGGCCCCGGCGCGTATAAATCACACCACTTTATCGTCTTATATTTTTATGATATTTCACCACAAACAAAGCCACTTCGCATTTGTCTTCCGCGCCGTATCTTTGCTCTGTTATTTTTCGTAAACAATGGCCGCGTGAAATCAAATGATAATTTAAAATTTGAGTGAGCCGGGCATGTGCGGGATGCGGGCGGGGGAGTTCGGGGGTGTGTGAGGGGATGCGCGGAGGGCGGGCTCTAAATAAATTGTTTAAGATAGAACATGAAGTCGTTGGCGGTGAGTTATGGCGGCGGCGCGTTGTGCGTTAGTGTGCACACAATACAATACACTTGAGACATTGTACTGAACTTCATTATATGAACAATGACAGTTACTCATTCAATGGCTTTACAACCGATAGGTGATCTTGTGTCGCGCAAATTGTAGGAATTCAAGACACGCACCGCCGATTTTCGGATAATTATCACTAGCTTCGGTGAAGGAAAACATCGTGAGGAAAAAAAACAGCATACCTGAGATATTATTTCGCGACGGCATGTACAGCCAAGTCAGAGGCCTATGGGCGGCAAAAAAACTCTGCTGACACCAGGCACAACCCACAAGAAAAAAAAAAGCAAAGGAATTTCATTTTACACCCAATATTGAGGCTCCATATAAATGCATACTTTCAACTTTGAGTCTGTTGTTAGTTAACTATTAACTCTCTCTATACGATTGCTTTAACTCCAAAGAGGAGCAACTAGATTGTCGTCCATTGCCAAGCATCAGTCGATATTAACGGTTTCAAAATATTATTGATGGTCGCCCTATGATCATGATCCGGCTTCCACGTATTTCACACTACACTAATATCGCACCATAATCTCTCACATTCAGTGCATTGAATCATTGTTTATATAATGTGACTATCTGTCACATAATAGCACACAACTTGCGCGAGCGCACCAGTGACTGTCCCTTTCAAACACATTAAACCTTTATTTTATAGCTTGAATTTTTAATTTCACGAAACGATAAAATATCAGATTTCTAAGCGTAACTTACAATAGCAGAATCACATCTAGTTGCAATAAACCCTGGTCAGGAATACCCAAATAGATCCTTAAAACAAAAGAGACGTTGGCACAAAGACGGCAATAAAATAACCCTGTGAAAGCGTGGGAAGATGGTCTGAAGGACGCTTGGGAGGATGTTTTTGGAGATGAAGGAAAGGACAGTTGGTTTTAGGCCGTCGGACGTGTCGATGGACTAAGACAGGGTAGCGGGTTTGATACCTTTTTTTTTTTTAGGATGTGAAATCATCAAATTACTTCTCCCGCTCTGGGCGGAGCGGGAGGGAGTGTCAGACTTGACTAACTAAAACCCGTTCATGTTCCTTCTTAGCCCTTTGTGTTCCAGGGCCACGGTATCTCTTTCGAACAACCCGCAGTCCTGGCAGGCATCGGCCCTCTCGGACCCCGTCCGATTTGCTGACATCTCTTTGAGGCGCGTCTGGAACACAAACGCGCCGTCGACACGGCCTGTCGTCATAAGACGGACGGACGGTGGGCTAGCCCATTACTCACCATCCACAGGCCCGCGCCTACGGTGGCCGCGGGCCACTGGTTGCCCCCCGACGCCCGGGGCGTCTCCCACGGCAGCTGGGTAGTGAAGTTCTCTCCCTCTCTCGTTCCACCACATCCTTCGCTAGCATGACTGCTTCGCAGAAGGAGGCGACGGCTTCCCATTCCCTCTCGCTCCGGACCATGGATTGAACCAGGGCCGGACGCGAGAGGTCGCCGCCGCCAATCGCCGCTACGAGGACACGGCGGTCCTCAGCCCAAGCGGCGCAGAGCTCCACGGTGTGCTCCACCGTGTCCTCCGGCCGATCCTCACAGTAGTAACACCCGGGCGTTTCCTACCGCCCGATTCGGTGCAGGAACCTCCCGAAACAACCGTGTCCGGTGAGGACCTGCGTCAGGCGGAAAGTGAGGGCGCCGTGGCGCCTTTCTAGCCACTCCTCATAGAGGGGCCTTATCGCCACTATTGTGGCGTGCCCTGCACGTGGTTCCGACAGTCGCTGTCTCCATGTCGCCATGAGATCGCGCCGGAGGTCTGTCCGCTGATCGACAATTTGCCGCGGCAGCGGAGTTTCCCCCCGGCGTAGTGCCTCCGCGCGCCATTCGTGCAGGCGCGCGAGGACCATCGCCTCCAGATCCCATGGCGGCAATCCGGCCAAGAGGCTCGCCGCCTTGCCGGAGATCGTGCGGTACCCCCGGACCAGCCTTACGGCTACCACCTTCTGGGGCGCGTTCAGGTAATAGGTGGCTCGCCGCCTCAAAGAACGCGCCCACACTGGGGCCATGAAGGGCCATGGACCGCACGACCCCCGCGTAGGACCGTTTGGTCCCCCCAGGTTAGGCAAGAGCCGCTTGAACGCTAACCCTGCCCGTTCCAGTTTGGGGGCCAAACGTTGGAAATGCTCCATGAAGTTCCACCGGCTGTCGAGGACAAACCCTAGATACTTCAGAGTCGACTCGACGCCGATGGGAACCCCTCCTACCGTCAGTATGGATCCCGACGGTGGCGCATTCCGAGGCCCATGAAAGTACATGGCCTCGGACTTGTGCAATGCCACCTCGAGACCCAGTTGCCGGATTCTCTCCACGACTATCGCAACCCCGCGTGTCATAAGTTCGGCCGCCGCCTCGTGCGACCTCCCTTGTGCCAGCACCAGCGTGTCGTCAGCGTAGCAAACTACGTTGACACCGCTAGGGAGGTCGGCGCGCAGCACCCAGTCGTAGCCGATGTTCGACAAGGGCGGCCCCAGAACCGATCCTTGTGGAACACCACACGACACCTCTCGTCGGTTGTATTCTCCGGTGCGACCGGGGTAGATGACGGCCCTATCTGTCAGGTAGTCCCCGACCACACGACGAAGGTAGGTCGGCACCCGATGATACCGGAGTGCCTCCCTTATGCGATGTCGTCCGTGATTGTATGCACAAACCAATCTAGCACCGGGGTTTCAGTTGAAAGAGCACTGTGTTCAGTATCCGTTCCCTGGTTACCAACTTATTACGTACCTACTTAATCTTCTTCTTCAACCCTTGGCCACCCAATGCTGAGTGTAGGTCTCTTCCAAATCACTCCACTTTTGGCGGTTATGTGTCATGGCTATCCAGTTTCTTCCGGCCACCTTAATGAGATCGTCTGTCCACCTAGTCGGTTGTCTTCCCATATTCCTCGGTCCCATCCGTGGTCTCCACTCCAGCATTTTGTTCCCCCATCTTCCATTCCATTCCAGTCTACGGCATATATGGCCCACTTCCACTTTCTTTTTGCTATCACTTCCGCTATGTCCTTGAATCTCGTTCGCCTCCGTATTTCGGTATTTTTCACCGAGTGTATAACGTGAGGTCGACACACGGAAGCGCGATTAACGCTTGTGCGACAAAACTGTACTGCGACACACTTTAGGTCGAATGCACGCTTGTGCGGAGTAGTGTTTTCACCCGGTCATAGAGGGTGATGCCCAACATGGCTTGTTCCATAGCTCCCTGAGTGACTTGCATGCGGTGGATAGTGTGTTTGGTGAGCGTCCAAGTTTCAGCCTCGTATGTCATGACTGAGAGGACACACTGCTTGAACATGCGACGCTTTAGGTTCACCTACTTAATATGATAGATTAATTAAAATAAGCCAGTTACTCATTCATCGAATCACTATAAAAGCGCGTTAGTTAAGAAGAATTGTTATATTGTGTTTGAATCATAAATTCATGGTCGGAAGATAATAATTTCTTAGAGCATTCATTCAAGTCCTTCGCTGAGTGGATAATCCACGATGATTCACCAATTAAGGAAAATGATATAAAATTCTTGCATTAGGTACATAAAATTCGTCAGTAATCGTTTTTCAATGTATAATGAAATCAGCTTATCTCAGTATTACGAGTTTAATTAATTGTGAGTCAACGTCGGAAATCACAGATTACATGGTATTGACATTACAAAGTTCCTACACTAAAAATACACAAGAGTATGATTCAACTGGTTTACTGCTACATGCACAGTAGGTACGTATTCTAATTAATATCCACTCTGTATTGATATCTCACTATCAGCACCTAGCAGGAATCTAACCACTCTCCCAGCAACCGCTGCCGCACTCCGCCATTGAGGAGATGTCCTCATATTTCATCACTGGTCAACTCCGTGAAGGGCCTAGAATATTCCACAGATGGAAAGCCGCGCCATCTCCTGACCTTATGTATTTGGAGAAGTGGTAATTGTAATCCATGTTAATGAGTAGGCACGTACAGTTGCGGCAGTAAATCTGTCTGGTGGCTCCTCAGCGACTACACACGTGATGTACGGCGCGGGTAAACAGCCGGGGTTATTCATGAGCCCTCGACCACCTCCATCTCGTGTCGCACTGAACTGACTACAGAGCAGCGCGGGAGAGGATCCGTGAGCAAGGGCTCGAAACGCACTCACTATACGCTATATATTATTATTTATTTGCTTATACTAGATTTAGATTATACATAAAAAGGTCCACTGTGTTAGTAACAATATAACATTAACATACAATACGTGCATCACAAAAAACTGCTCGATGTAACTGTGCCAAAATTAAAGAAGATAGCTAGCAGGCAAGCCTTCTTAGAGCGATGTATTGACAAGTTTAATGCTTTTCGTGTTTTTTTCTTGCCTGCTGTTTTCCACTCCTGGGCAAACGTCTCCTTCCACTCCTTCCACTTCTTCGCGTATCTATGATTAAAATATTAAAATGAGTTCGGCCCAAAATTCAGGTGCTTAGAATCCGCTCACTGATGCTGATTTTCTTCAAACCATCACTTACTGTAAAGGCTAACTGTATTAGATGACGTAATGCAATATATTGTAACCCATATCATAAACTGGTTACTATAATGCGAGTTTTTACAAAAAACTTGCATTTCTTGGCAAGCACCACACGAGTGACGATCAGTTAACTAACAAGTATGCAGCAGTTATTTTCGGCGGCGTCCCATCAGAGCCGATGGACCGTATAGATTGAGGAAGTAACTCACAAACACCACAGATAACATATATCAACTGTTCCTAAACTCCGCCGGATTCATATTCTATCCGCCGGATCTATTGAGGATATTTTCAATCTTCTGTCGCTGTGGTGAGCGACCGCTCATTATGTTGCGCTCGATAATTAGTTGCGGGGAGGAGGGGGGGAGAGGAACATCAGTGAAAATGACAAACAACTGACGTGATCAGCTGAGCCTTTATAAGAAAGCGTTGTTGATCTTCTGGTCGCGGAGATAATTATTATTATGTAGTTAATAGCCTACAAATTGTGTCTCCCGTTAATTTCATAATTTTCCGTCACTTAGTTTTCACCATCACGCAAATTGACGGTACCACAGAAATTATATAGCACTTGAAGGACTGACGAGTAGTGACAATTGTGGCTTGAACATAACGTTAATAGGGTGAGTGTGTGCGTGTGTGTGTGTGTTTGTATGTGTGTCGGTGGCTGACCTCCGACAAGGCGAGATAACGCGTTTTATGGGCATCATTACACCTTCGCTAATTAATAAGTTACGAGCAATAACAGCCGCTCCCAAGATAACTCGAAGAGATGCTGACCGGGACATAACCACGCGCTATATGTTGGCACAGGATCACTGCCTAGTGTCTACGAAACGACCTCTAACGTTTATGTTAAACACCTATCTACATATCACGTCATTTAATAAGTTTAATATTAGGCAGTATAATGTCGGCAAACGTATATACCACAATCCAGTTGAAGAAGCATTATGAGAATCTGTTAGTTCCTTGAACCTCCCAGACTCTAGTACTTCCAGACAGTGCTACGAGCGCTAAGTTTCGTAGCGCACCGTCTACAAGAATGGTCGTCCATATAATAAATATGCTTCATCAATAGTTGGGCAATTCAAACATAGTTAGTTGCACGGTGCAGTTTCAAAAGGTCAGATGATTACAGAATAAAGGCAAAGTAGCACAAATACCACTTATGTTCTAGATCAGCGATATCGAATAGACATCTTAGAACTTTTCACGAGAATTCATACTTTCACATTAAGGAATCGTCAGTTGTTTCAGAAAAAAAACTGGTTGTGTCACGTTTGTGTTCCCAAAAATCTGATGATTGACGAGTGAGCCTCCTACGAGGCTACATCCAACAATACTGCATGCTGCGGTTAGGTACGCTGGCATCAGTTAAGTAGACGAGTGTCAGGTGAGCGCAATAAATACTGAACGCAATATAAGTTGGACACTCGCTGCGAATGCACGTATCCACAGCGTAAATGACTTGATACCGGCCACAAAAGTCCGACCTGAAGAACGAAGCCAGGACGTCGTGCTCAACAGCAGCGCTCACGACCACTAAACCAACGCGGTGGTCCTGCTATAAGTAGTAGTTACCACAAATATATGGAACCATAAATTCATCTAAGTACGGTGTTTACGGCAATGTTCCCCATGATCGTCGTGTTGTGCTCCTTTATGGCCTGATATGGAATATTAATAACCTGTCGTTACCAATGTTGCTTTAGTTAACTTTACATTAAGTTGTTAGTACACCGAGTAACATGTCATTACACAATAGTTTATTTCTAATCTACCATTGTCGGTGAAAGCTCCTGAGCTGCTAATATTCTAGTTTCAAGACATATAAAATACCGTGCCGTAACCGACAGTGCGAGCGCACTCGGCGTCCGAAGTAACTGGCGTAAATCTGCGCACAGCACAGGCCGCGATGTGGCGACACTCAGGATCCCATCACACCGAACTGAGAACACTAAACCGCGCTCTCACTATAGACAGCAAAGGCTCTCACCTCAGATGCCGTGTGAGCGGGTACTTACTCTACCTTGCGACATAAAGTATGTTTCTAAGTTTAATAAACTCAACACAAAACAAAATTTTGCTGTTAAATACTACGAACAACACAGTATTGCATAATTTTGAGCCGAGCTATCTCACGCATAGTGAATCCTGGTCACAGACTTACAATACCACATTTGTAAATGTGATAAAAATGGCACACATGGTGACATCCGAGTACGGTGTGACTGTGACTTACAACGGCAAAGTGCAAGACGTCTTCGGAACTGCAGGCGCGCGTCCTTGGGCCCCGGGTGTCGCCCCGCGCCGCCCTGTGTCGCCCCGCATCGTGTCGGTTAATTTCCTGCGTCTCGGAGCGACAATCCGTCGCTATCTTGTCCCGGGTGCGCCGGATCTCATCACCTGTGTTATGTGCCGCGCTCGAGCCCTGCACAGTGCGCACCGACCGAGTGTAACCTTTGTGTAGCTACCGCTTCACGTGCGAGGTCACGAACATCCCCGAAGTGTGATCAACTACCGGTTAGATTGCTTCCTGCAGGGTGAACTGAGTGAACTTCAATAATTTAATTATTATTACAATGAGCGCAACAATACGTACCGGTTTAAATTTTGATCGTTATCAATATTAACACAATAACAGTGGCAAGACGGCTCGCGTGTCACGCTCATCGCTGACTACCCGTCATTTGTATGCAATAAAGATTTGAATTGAATTGAATTGAATTGTATCACGTAACACTGCATGGTTTTCTTTGTGTACCGTTTTGTGAATGTTTATTATTTTATGATATGGCTTCGGTTTTTACCAACCTTTTTAGAAAATATTTGCTGGCGCCTCGTAAATCTAGGAATGTTGAAAGCAAAGTATGTGAGTGCAAATCATTCTTTCTTACTTTTTTTTTTACGTTGCCTCACACTAGGAATTTCTCCTCTGCAAACATACTTACATACACAAACAGCCTTTCGTTTCATTAGTATTCGATAGTATTCGTTCATACTATCTCCAAGAAGGCAATTGAACAACACCTACCTCGTCTCAACTCCAGGTTAGCAGTAGAGCTGCAACGTGGACGGCACGTCACAGATATGCACTCTGGACGTACACTGGAATCAAAGAAACACCACACGGTATAGTCAGTCCACAAACACTTCAGATGCTAAAACGTCTAGCTTGAAGACACGATCACAAATATAGAGGTAGAAACTTTCATCCAGCTCAGGGCGTAAAATCGTACTGCTTGTCACGGATGTTTATGGCCGCGACGTAGGTCGAGAGCAAGTTCAGTGGTGAATTACCAACTACCCACAATTAAATAACACGAATCAAACATTACGTGACAATACCAACGATAACGGTGCGTCTCTTCTTGTCGTGGCGATGGCTCTCTAAACTGAGTCAGCTCAGAGCTTTGCTACGAATTTGACGCCATCACTAGCGTCTATCAATTTCTATAGTGTAAACATTGGTGCATTGTACTTTTGAATGTAGTCAGCGTCAGTGCCGACAGTTGTTTATTTTTAATAATAATGTAGCTTAGGATAATGCACACAAATAAATAACAAATTCAAACACGTCATTAACGTTAATTACCGTCAGTGGGCTTCAGCTGGCCAGTATCCACCTACAGTGAAGCCTGGCGACTCGGCCGCGGCACACTCTAGCAACGACTAAGCTACTACAGAAACAGGTAAGTATCACAAACTTGTGTAGTTACACGTAGTTACTGCAACACCTGGCATTCACTCTACTAAGGCTGTTCATACACTATAACATGGTTTTGTAATACATTTGCTTAATAATATACAAAGGTAAAAAGTTTGGTGTGATAACGAACACGTTAGTATAAGAACACCGCAATACATTTATAAAACCTACTCTTGAATCTTAAAACATACAGACCCGTTATTCTCCTTAAATATTCTCCGTGAAAAAGAAAGAAGCGAGTTTATATTATTATGAAAGTACCTGTATTTCAGAATCCACTTTGGTACGTGTCCATGTAACGCAGTAACGCAGCCGCGCGGTATAAGTGCGGAATCTAAATCGCGCATTCGGCGCGTGCATGGCGCACTTTATTAAGTCTCGTGATTGGATAGTTTCGCGACCAGTTGTATCAGCGACCGCTAACAAGCCGCTGGACGGGTGCCGCGGACCTGCACCCGCGTCTTGCAACCACCCGACACGCGGGGGGCGAAGGCTCACTATACAAATGATTGTATAGTGAAGTCCTCATCACTCTCGAGTATGAACTCGAGAGTGATGAGGTAACATCACGAACACTACATGGTCATTTCGCATATCACCAGTTCCAATTCAATCAGCATAGCCGAGTTGACTGAAGATCCGTGTACTCTCTGCATTCTTTTTGATAAGCCTTCTGTCATGCGCTGTTTACTGGCCAAGAACTGTGGCGTGGACCAGTCTGTCTTGATACTGATAGTACAGAACTAGCTAATGTTAAACTACGACATTTATTTTGGGAACTTGAATAAATTTACTATATAAATACAAACAACGAACCTTCAAATATTTACTGTGTGTCCGTAGTTGAATGAAGCGTTTAGTTAAATACAACCAATAGGCTAAATAATTACACTTTACACGAGGTATTACGTTTTTACTCCCATTATACATAGTTTTCTATCATCATAGTAGTAGTATTATGATAGAAATTGTAGTTGTTGTTACCCTGAAAGCATGGTACCAACCATGTACTCTCAAAAATGCAATCAGCTATTCATTACATTTTGTGGAGGTGAAATGTATGGTACACAACAAACAACATATAGGCTGATTGTGTATGTGAGTTTAAATGTTTGTAAACGCACCCACGATACAGGAGAAATTCCTAGTGGGGGGCAACGTTTTAAAAAAAAAAATAGTGCGTGGAGTCCCTCCGCGCGGAAGAAGTGAAACTTTGTAATGTCTACACGCATGCGTTCGAGTGCCACGCATTCACTCTCGTTATTTTATTGAGCTTCTAAATAATATTTTATTGTTTTATTGTTGTACACTTTTTATGACATAAGTTTATCGAGGTTATTCTATTCATGGAAATTGAGCGAAAGCTGGTCACACCGAAGAGTCGAGGCATAACTGTTTGCACGCCATCTTGTGTACCTAGTAGAACTACGTAGTCACAAATCTTGTAATAGCGCCATCTCTTAGTGGGTAATAGAAAATATTCCCCCTCCATGAAAACGTTAAACTTGTTGGAAGTCGCATAAGAAGTTTCACTTAAAAAAAAAAAAAAGTATTACATCACTATTGGTAAAATATGTGCATATTTGATGCGAAGCCAGTGCTGAAGTGTCTCCAAGTGCATTCATGCACGAGACCAGCGATTGACTTGTCAACTGAGCTGACTTCACTGTGAGTCGTTCACTTTAGATACGGATTTCCCCGATGGCAATATCCTCGTACATCGGAACTGAATATCAGCTACTATAATCACTCAGATTAGCCACACACTTAGGCGCTACTTATATAATATCGTGTGTAACAACAGATTTAATTAATAGATTACTGTTTATCAAATTAAAATTGTAATCTTGACTTCGCGAACTCGCTAATACTTTTATTATTTTACGATTGTAGAAATATAGATCAAATATAAATGTGAAAATGGGAGCCAAGGTAGTTGACAACGACAACAAAAGAATTGAGATCTAAATGGGTGCCAAGTTCTGAGTTACACAAAGCAGATAACTGAGGTTATATTAAAGCTTAAGATTTATTTTGGCTAGTTTTCAAAACTTTTTTGTAAGAGCCTAACCTGGTGTCAGAGATTTTATGCCACGCATGGGCCTCTGACTTGGCCTTACAAAGAAGCAAATGATAATTATGCAATAAACCCATGAATCCTAAAAATCAGAGGTGTTGTCTTGGGTTCGAACTCAATTCCTCTGACTTGGCAGTCTGACGGTCACACCACTGGTCTATTGAATTGAACGTATAATGGTATCACTGCTTTGCAAATGCACATTATTTATTTATTTACCACCAATTATAGCAACATTACAGACAAGTCCAATACGATGCTATAAGTCACAAAGTACAATTACATTAAATATTATAACAAGTACCATTACACCCAGTAAAATAGTAATAATTAAATATGGCATCGTTTATAGTTGCACACCTCTTTCTATTATCATTTGTGCTGTTTGAATAAATTTCTGCAGGTTTTTCCCAAATAAAGGGTGTAAAACACCTCTTAACGAAGCCGAAAGGCACTGGTTCTCCCTGCTATTGGGATAATTTTTTTCTTCTACACCATACCTGGGAACCTTCTAGTTACGGAGATATTAGGGGTCAAAGTTCCAACTTTTTGACAAGTATTTTTTTAAATACAAGTTTTTAATATAAGATTTTTACTTTAAACACCTCCACGACCCCCGTACTATTCAATCCGTCCATCAGCACAATGTTTTGAGTGCGTTACATTGAGTTCTACCACAAAACATGATTTTACACCCCCCAAAAAAAAGTCGTTTCCCAGCAATAATTTTTACGTAAAGTTACTTAGTTTCATGTACAGAATGCTTGGTTGACGGCTTCGTAATGAGGCGATTTACACGGTGTATATCTTCCGATACCGTTATAATATTAATAATACGTGCGGCTCGCGACATAGGGATAAACTTGAGTAGGTTAGTCCTAGCCGCTGGCACTTCTAACAGTGCGGGGCGGCGGCGCGTTCCCACGCACCCGTCCGGCGCGCACAGCCGCAACGCAGCCAGCACCTCGGGGTGGTGCAGCAATCCTAGCAGTACGCGAGCCACGTACTTGACTAACGCCACGTCACTTCTTACTGCCAGCCTGGTGTACCCAACCATGCCCAGGACGAACATACTTGGATACATCAGAGGATAAAAGGGATAAACTCCGTACTGCTTAAGGTACAAAAATCTACAAAATTTATTCTGCATTCTTTCCAACATGAGGCTGTATTTTGTTTCATGTGGATTCCAAATGAATGCACTCGTTCCTAGGTGACTTCTCACCAGTGCGTTATATAAAACCTTAACAGCCGCTGTATCAGTAAAATCCTTACACTGTCTTATGATGAACCCAAGATTCTTGAAAGCCCTACCACACACCTCCACTATGTGTTTGCGGAACGTCAGCTCAGACACCATCTGCACGCCCAGATCCCGAACATGCCTATCACGCGGTATGACTACGCTGTCCATGTCGTACTGATGCTGTAAATTATGATCAACATACTATTATTAGTTGGTTGGAAACCGGTGAACTTTCACAACTTCTTCCAAATAAGCCTTTATCAATGGTTACATTAAAGTATACCGATGTGTAGTTTTGAATAGTAAGTTATGTTGACCGTACAATAATAAACCAATGACTTGCGTGTAATATAAAGAATATAAGTTGAACAGCCAAATATAAGATAACTTCTATGTGAAAACTAGCCAAGTCAAATCTTAAGCTTTAATCTAGACACGTGGCTGCGTGGCTAGCCAAGGTCAAGCAAAGAAGGAACTGGCGACGCAACAGCTGTGTGTTATATTACACGAACCATTTGAAATCACTTTCGACCCCTTAATTACTCAAAATCTGTCTAACGTAAACACATGAAATCTGGCTTATTTATTAACTCTTTATTAAGAACCAAAATTGGGCCAAATATAAAAAAAAATATATTGAAACCCATATATCAATATGACTCACTGACTGACATATAGATAAAAAACCTAACCCACTTCCAGATGATCTAGAAAGTTGAAATTTGGCATCCAGCTAGATAATTGTGTGTGTACAAAGGGAAAAATCAGAAAACAGTGTTTTTATAGCAAAGAATAATATTTTGCAATTGTAATTTTATCAGGCGCTAAATGGCGCAGAAGTAAAAAATCCATCGTGAAAGGTCGCTTCCATCATATTGTATACCAGATTAAAAATATAAAACTTAGGCAGCCAAACCGACTGGCAGCGCCAGCTCAGCGATCTGACATCATTGCGAAAAGATTATAAAAATTGTATTCACGAGTGAATTAAATTCTTCCACAATCTTGCTACATATTATTATGTGTATTTGCAAACAAATTGTACAAGCATGTGATTTATAGGAGTTCAAATTAGATTAAAGTGGTCTATCTATAAACTTTAACAGCACTTTGAAAATGTAGTTACATAACTACTACAAAGTATTGCGTGTGCGTGCCTAATATACTAAAATCGCTTTTTTGAGGCTTTATTAAGGGGTCAAAAGTGGCTCCAAATGGTTCGTGTAATGTAACATACAGCTGCTGCGTCGCCAGTTCCTTCTTTGCTGGACCTTGGCTGGCCACGCTGCCGCGTCTCTAGGTTTGTAAAACTGTATTCTCAATACTTCGTTTAACTTCGCTTTCTTATCAAACTGATTTGGATTTTTGTCGGGCATCGGTGGCGGACTGGCAATATGTTGCGACCAACGTAGCAGGGGCAGTATTCTACTCTTTGGTCAAAGCCTATAAATATAATATGCCGGAGACTGCGTGCTACAACAACGGTGTCCCCTGGAGGACACTCAGCCCAGGGTACTACCTACCTTACCAACCAAAATTCGGTGAGGATGAGCTAAATAGTTGTCTATCAGTAACGAGCTTTAAAAGCAAAAACGTTCTTGAACTATCCACTTTAATTTTTGCCTTGAGTAATAAAATAGATGCAGCATGCGTCCCGCTCCGTCGGCGATGCAAAGGTATTCTAATGTAGCTAATGAACTACTAATATAACATGCTTGAGGGGGATGACATGCGACTGCGAGCAGGTTAGACGCTGGTCTATAACTGTCTACTTTAGTAGTGACTGATAATCGCTTTAATAAAATACCAATTCTTACGGTAAACGGTAATTTTCCGCACCTAATTAAGGATGGATGACCACCGTTTCATATGACAAGACGGAGCAGAGCTGGGGCCCTATTCACAGTGTAGTGTAAAAGCGAGAATATTTCCCTTACGTGAGGATAGCGTGAAAGTCGCCGCGGTCGCTTTACGTCACCACTTTTGTTTCTCCACCTCCTATGTATACCTGCATACATGTACTTGTGAGAAGCATTACATCGCTATCGTACAAATCCGACGACAATAATATTCACGATAAAATTATCAATCAATTAATCAATCACTTCATTTTTAAAGCAGATATAGAGACTGATTATGATATCAAAAAACTAACACAAACACGATAATTGGCACTTACGATAGATAACACTCCATCTAAATATCATGTTTAGCGCAGGTGTTATTTTTCTGAGTTCCAGCATTAACAGAAACTATCGCAAATGTAAAAGCAACGTCATTGTGACCGCGATCAGCGCAGAAATGGAGTTTATGCAACTCAGCAGCGTGAGTGGTGTTCAGCGTCAGTTATATATAGTATAGTGCATTCACAGTTCGTTCAATCGAGCGCTAGTGAGCGCTCGATTGAACGAACGACTTAATTCCGACCGTGACATGCAAAAATGGCTTTTATTGGTATTCGTGTCTTGCAGGCAATTATAACAGCAAAATGTTTTTTGTGCTATCTAATCACTGTTTTCTGATTTTGCCTTTGTAAACACATAATTACCTAGCTGGACGCCAAATTTTAACTTTCTAGTTCATCTGAAAGTGGGTTAGGTTTTTGATCTATACAAGATGTTGTTTTGCATTCTCGTCAAATTCTGGAGGTGGTCACAAAAGACATAAATAATCAACTAAAATTACGGTACCTAGTTAAATATTTATGAATAAACGCTGATTTTTAAGGTTTAAGTTTCTCAATATTTCAGAATAACCCTTGCCGTGGTTTAGGGAACAAGCAATTATCGAATAAATGTTTGATATTGTTTGTATATTGTGTGTAAGCGAGGTTTTAGGGCGAGAACAAGACGGACCGCATTTAAAACACGGGTGGTAAAATACTTACCGATTTCCGTAAATAAGAAAAAAAATAAAAATTACCTACCCATTTTATTATTGATTCGGGACGAGAATCATTAGCATATGTACCTCCTTGAATTTGACTAGGATGCAAAACAACACCTTGTATGTCAGTCATTCAGTGATAAAATTCCGATTTTTAGACTATAATATTTTAACCGCTTGAACCCTTCCGTTCCGTTTTCGGAACAAACCGATTTTTCCTATCGGCTCGCTGTTCCGTTTTCGGAACGCCTCGTACGAGCAAATTTAAACCCTTATCGTACTTACGTAAAGTAAGGATCAAAATCGTCTGTTAAAATTTACCTCTATGGCCAACTAGTAGCGGATTCAAACGAAACCAATAGTTAGTAGTACGAAACATCCCATGATTAAACAAAAAAAAAAGAAACGCGTCTTTGTCGACTGTCAAAATGCGTCATGGCGGCCAGTGTGGAACGGTGTTGTTTTGTTTTGGAATGCAGTGAAATTTTTGTGTTTTGTGTTGTTAAACTTTGGTAAACTGTAAATGTATAGTATGTTATAAGTGTATAATGTAACTTTTTAGATAGTCATTTGCTGGAAAAAATATCTAAAAATTATGTTTTTGACCCAAAAATTCCTCCAAAAATTCCTTTGTTGTGAAGTTCGTCAGTCGAAATTGAAAATATGAATTTGACTCTTTTACAATGAAATATGGTCTTGGAAACATTAGTAATAAGCGAAAAAAATAATGATAATTCCTTATTTCTTGTATTCGAGGCATATCTATTCATATTTATTGATATTTCAAGTATTTTCATGCATTGAACTGCGCAATTAGAAAATGGCCGATTCTAATAAGACGTTTGAGTAGGAATCTTACAAGAATAATTTATGTAGGACTCCTAAAAAACACTGTCATTAGATTACTTGTATATTTGTTATGTTAGATCTAAAGGTTCGTGTAAATTGATTCAGTAGTTTTACCAAAAAAAAAACAAACAACGACAACAGTATGTTTGCGGCGAGCTCTCTGATTTATATCCGATGTTTTTTTATTCTCAAGTAGTTATAAAAGAGTTCTTTATATTGTAATACATGGTCTCGTTTTTCAAGAACCCGAAACTGTTTACCGCTTAAGATAAGAGCTAACAGAACTCGAGCGATAAGCATTTTTGTGAGCGCAGGCCACTTGACACCCGCGATGACGTAACTAAGGGGCCCGCGCGATGACGTAACTCAGGCTCAAGAGTATTGAGAGGTACGTTTGAGCTATATATATAAAGTTTTGGATTCTAGCTTATCAAATGGGATTCAATTAATAATCCAAATTGTATGTGTTAACGTTAGTCATATTTGTCAAATAGTTCGTGTACACACAGCTGCTGCGTCGCCAGTTCCTTCTTTGCTGGACCTTGGCTAGCCACGCTGCCGCGTGTCTGGATTTACACGGGTGAAGCAGCGGGCGGAAGCTAGTTTTTACATTTTTGTTTTGTCTTATAATTATCTACCAAGCGCCAAACTATTTATTATTTTAATAAAAGAATCACAAGGAAATATTTTAATGAATAGTAATCGCACCTTTAAATGATGTAATGTTTTATTTATAGTTAAATCTATAATTTCGTCTAGTATTACTGATAACGAGAGCAGTGATTGAAAGATAAGAAGCCTTTGTCACCTAAGTGGAAGATAACGTTCCGTGAAGTGTTATCAGTTACCAGCAATCTCCTAAGGAGAGTATCAAGAGTCCAAAATGTTATTGTAATGAGTGAGTCACACGGGTAGTTATCATTTAATGTGTTTATAGCGATCGCTAGAAATATAGCTAAAATAATAATAGACTTGCTGTTACCCGCGCGTTCGTACGCGTTAGGTTCGCGATTTGCCTAGAATAATTTTATTAGTCAGGAGATTCTTGATTCCATTTTTTTGTTTTGTTACCTTATGTCTCCAGTATTAATTATCATTAAGTCTAACCGAATGCAGCTGAATACTTGGAATTTACATGGAGCGACTGCCTATCTGACCTCCACAACCCAGTTAGTACTGTAGTATATACGACTGTCAAAGATCTACAAATGACAGCGGTAACCAACGGCTTAGCGTGCTTTCCGTGGCAAAATGGAAACTGGATACATAATAGGTGGTCACCTATCCTTGGACCAACCTAGGCAAACGCAACTTAACCTGAAGATCGACCCTAGCGACTTAAATTGATTTTATATGATTATTTTTCATTTGAAAGAACTTCTTTCAAGTGTAATCTCCCATTAATTTGTGAGTAAAACTTTGAAGACCGAGTATAACTCCTCAATGTACACAAACACCCTCATTTTTTATTCGGATGCGAAATCATCAAATGACGCCCCCTCCCGTTCCGGGCGGAGCGGAAGGGAGTGCCAGACAACTTGTACTGACTAAAACCTTCCATGTTCGTTCTTAGCTCTTTGTGTTCCAGGACCACGTTATCTATTTCGCACTATCCAGCAAGGCTCTCACGTTCCGCCACCACCTCCCCTAGCATGACTGCTTCGCAGAAGGAGGCGACGGCTTCCCATTCTCTCTCGCGGACGCGAGAGGTCGCCGCCGCTAATCGTCGCTACGAGGACACGGCCGCGCTCTGCCCAAGAGAAGCAGACTTCTACGTTGTGCTCCACCGTGTCCTTTGGGTGATCCTCGCAAAGTAAAATCCGGGCATTACCACCCGTCCGATTCGATGCAAGGACCTCCCGAAACAACCGTGTCCGATGAGGAGCTGCGTCAGGTGGAACTTGAGGGCGCTGGGGCGCCTCTCCCCAGCGCCCTCAAGTTCCGAAAATTATATTTATCCCAAAAAACCCCCCTAAGGTTAGGTTAGGTTAGGTTATTATCCAAATATAAATATAAATATAGTAAACATTCGTGTTAATGCATGAAATTGTTATTTACGTTTCAACGTAAATAACAATCGCATACAATCATACCCCTCTTTGAAAATTACTAATAGCCCACTAAACTTAACTTTTAACTCCACATTAAACCCACTTGGGAGTGGAATTTCCAAAAATCCATTTCTATCGTACGCAACGTAAGCACTTGCTAGATTTAAAGTTAAAGAGTTCAAAAGCAGTAGTAGTGCTTGAGATTTCGTGATTAATCAGTGAGTAAATAGTATTGCGCTTTCGTGTATAAATAAAAGTATTATTATGTCCTAATCCAGATCATGACCTGTCTTGTGGCTTTGATCCAAATCATTCATCATTCAAAGCGTTTAGCTGTTTAAGCGTGAAAAGTTAAAACAGACTGATATATAGAGACCGTTTATACTGTATCGTTGGTGTAGTGGTCGCAGACGCTACTACTGAGTATGAGATCCTGGTATCGATGCCCAGCCGGGCGATGTTTTATTTGGTTTTTCGACCATTTCTCAATAGTATCCTAGAATCCGGAATCGTATCCGGTTAATTATAATAAGCTCGGCCCTTATAACATGGCACTTAAACATTACTGGCAAAATGTGGGTGTACTAAATGGTACCTCTTAGGTACTCCAAACATTTTATCAAAACAATAGATTATTCAAACTAAGCCGTTCTTCAATACAAAAAAACCCTGACGATGACTTTTGATGAATGTCACGATACAGTAATTGATGATTTAAGATATCGTTACGTAATCACTTAAGGAAACAAATGCAGAGACCCAACCTTAAACGTAGTGATTCCTTACCATTGCGGAGTCAACTCCCAGCGCAGCCGTGTACCTACCTACCTAGGACCTACTAAGAGGTAATACGGCTGGTTTATTTCAGCGCACTTGTATTAGCGAATAACCGCTGCGCCCCGAATAAACACAACTACCCATTCTGTGAAAAATTGATTCGCAATAAGCGGAAAGAAACGCGAACTCTTTTGATGTAAATGTAAACCTTCCCTTTCTCTTTCGTCGTTCCCTGAATGCTGAGGATCGCGACCACATACGACGCAACTTCCTAGCTTGCGATCTTTATCAGTATGGATGGCTCTGTACAAGGTGTCTCCGACAGCCGTCTAAACCGCGACTAGACATGTTTATATAGCGATCTTAAAGTGATCATAACACCATTTATATCAGGCAATAACCTTATAAACTAACATATATATATATATATATAATTAAAATACTTGCATGTGTTAATAAATAAGGCTTAAAACTATATTAATAGCACTTCACTTGAGCCGGTCGACCAGTGGAACTTGTCTGCGGAAGCGATGGAACTCCACGGCCTGCAGCCAAAAGTCTTCCTCCATCACGATGGGCAGATAACAATTCGGTACTCGCACCACGAACCGTTCGAAGTTGACGTTGCGGCGCGACTCCAGTAACTGCAACCTCGGGAGTGTACCTAGTTTTTTGGCGCACGTATTCCACGATGTCTTCCACTTTTGTGGTGTGATGCAAGCGGGAAATGTACACCGGAGTATTCGGCTTGGCAGCAAGCCGGCTCACTTCGGCCTCCGCAGGAGCCTCGCCGCAACGGTTCTTGGGTGTTCGTAAATAGCGCTTCCGTCTCTGCGCTGACACCAAACCCTCAACATTAGCTGCCTTGTTCGGCGCCTTTTCAGGCACAGGCTTTTTTTTTTTATTAGTCGTGAAGTTGTCTGATGGAATTTGGATTTAAGATTATTGTGCCGACAACCATGTTACAAGATGATTTGATAGCTTGCACTATAAATTCGACCAGCACCCGGAGAAATATCGCCGAACATCTGGGCCAGGTCAGGAAGTAGAACCGCGCGGTGTGCGGCAGCCTTCACACATCGCGAGCAAAAACAAATGAGTAACAACAACATTTCTATACAAAACAAAGCGAAACATGAGAAATAAGCTCAACCTGTCGTGTCAAGCAAGGCTGGCGGGATTTATCAGCTTCATCGTTACATGAATATCAACTGCCTACATAATCCTTTTGTTAAAAACTCAATCTTACACATGTTTTAAATGAAGATTAGATAAGTTGTAATTTATGTTGCAATCAGTGCACCGCGTGAGTCACCTCGCAGTCATACGCAATCTGAACGCTTAGTACCCAATCGTCGTTATCGTAATGATAACGCTGAACACGGCAGCCATGAGCCACACCTAGTATTACAACACGAACAAAGTGAACGAGTAAGGATGACGTCGCCGGTCTCCCCTGCCGCAGCCAGTTACTTTCTGTCACTGTCACCGATGGTTTATTGTTTTTATCTTTTGCATCTAACATAAACCTGTTATACAATAGGCGGCAATATGAAACAGAGTTCTTTTTGTTTCTAATGTACAAACCGCGATTACACCAGCTGAACTACAAGGTCGGTTTATTGCTTATTCATTTTCTGCATGCTCTACTGAAAACATATTCAGAGTAACGAACATTATTTTCGCACAAGAATAGGATGACCCTTTGAGGTATGTTTCTCTTGCAGCAGGACAGACTGGTACTTTGTATTATAATGCGTATTATGACACTCTCCCAACCCTGGAGTAGGTGGTAACCGGTCAGCCAAGCTATTCGTCATGGTGAGCGCCGGTGCCGCCGACACTGGCTGCTCATACATTACAACATCGCTCGAACACAAATAACTCCCACCCGTTATACACCCTCCAGCGGAACATCGCACTTTTAAAATCCAAAAAGTTTTCGCCTTATTTTATAACATTCTATGACTTAATACATAATTATAGACTGTAAAACTGGCTATTAATATGACATCGTTTTTCCACGCCTTGTTAGTATATTATTCCAGTTGAGACACGTAATTCCGTAACTTGACCCGTACAGTACTAGTAGAACACGTAAAATATCCTCCCGAAAGATTAGTGTGGAAGGACACGACATCAACGCACAATCGGCTACCCAGCTAGGTACGTATTCAGTACTACATCATCAGGAACTGAAACCTACATAGAAATGTTTCATCGGTACTTTTTTAAAACCAGTCAAGTGCTAGTCGGACTCGCACATAAAGGTTTGTATAACACCAAACAATATTTTTTAACCCTCATTCATTCTCATCATACTGAGTATGATAATGATGAGCAGCGGTGGTCCAGTGGTGGCAGCCCCGATTTACAAGCAGTAAGCCGTGGGTTCGAACCCAGGCAGGCGCATTACTTTGTGTAATTTATTTAATCACCGCTGCTCTCAAAAACGGTGAAGGAAAACATCGTGAGGAAACCGGCATGTCCTACAATAAAAAAATCGAAGATATGTGACATCTACCAACCCGCACTGGGCCTGCGTGGTGGATTACAGCCCCACTCCCTCTCATAGAGAGGTGGCCTGTGTCCCAGCAGTGGGAACATTATAGGCTGATGATGATGATGATAATGAAAAACAAAGTTACTGCTGCAGTTTCACGAAAAAGTTCCATAATTATGTCTAAAACTAAACATCAAACGTTATTCAAACCAATTTTCGCTGAAGGTCTTTTTACGTTCTACAAACCAATTTTTTTCTTTCCAGAAATTTCCACTTCCTACGTATTCGCGTCCATGTCCCGTCTACCCTGCATACAGTAAATGAACCCTGTTCTCTCCGTCATTGCGGTATTTTTTTGTTTATGGCCATACCGGGAACCTTCTAGTTACGAAGATATTGGACGTCAAAGTTACAACTTTTTCACAAGTTTTTTTTTAAATACTAGTTTTTAAGGTTACTTTAAATATCTCCATGACCGCTGTTCAATGTACACATCAGCAGTCCGGCACAATGGTATATTATTACGTTACACTAAGTTTTCGATAAAATGTAACTTTTCATGCAAAAATACAAATAATTTCCCAGCAACAATGTATGCGTAGGGTAACATAGTTTGATGTACAGAATGCTTGGTTGACGGCAAAGCGGAGGGTCCGTTTCCACGTGTATACCTACTCACATTTCGCCAGTTATGTCCAAACTCACTAACTAAAGATACAAATCATGGGTATATATATATATATATACATATACTAGATAAACTCCTGATTTGGTATCTTCGTAAGTGTCAAAGTCTATAAAACTCCAAACCAATAATTTATACCTAATTGTTTCTGAGTAATGTCTGTTATCAACATTATCTTATATTTTGTATCTCTTGTTGCTATTAATAGTTGTTATTTTAATATTTATTTTTAGCTGTAAATATGCGTCACCTTAAATGTTTGTCACGGATAGGTAATCCTATTTTTCATTCCTTCTTTATAAGCAGTAGTCTTTCAATTTTTGATTTAATTGAAGTTATTTTTAGGGTTCCGTACCTTGAAAGGAAAAAACAGTACCGTTATAGGATCACTTTGCGGTCCGTCCGTCCGTCCGTCTGTCTGTCTGTCAAGACCTTTTTTCTCAGGTCTAGGTTTGTCCCTTTAGGCTGCGAAAAAAACAAACTTCTAAGCCAACGCAATCAAAAGATACAGCCGTTTATGCCGCAAATTTCCGCGAATTTTCGACACTCGCGAGGGAATCAAAACCTACATTTTCGACACTCGCGAGGGAATCAAAACCTACAGGGTACTTCCCGTGAATTCAGAATCTTGAAATTTGGTACTAAGCAACGTCTTATAGCACAGATAAAGGAAAAATTGCAAAAACCGAAAATTTTTAGTTACATCATATACTAAAAATATTTTTAATATTTTTAAACTTACTACCCCTTTCCTCATGAACGCGTAGAGGTATTAAATTGAAATACATATCATAACTATGACTCGATTTTCCTGATGGGTGAACTTTTACTTATATACCTACAGGTTTGTACGGAACCCTCGGTGCGCGATTCCGACTCGTATTTGGCCGGTTTTTTTCTCTATAAACCCACAACTTAAAAAGCTCAAGTTAAATGATTTCAAAGCATTTTTTGAGCACCAGTCAATAGTCCTCTCAGACCCCATGCAACAATGTTCTTCTGAATGTAATGTAGATTCACGTCCCTGAATCATTGATACTGTGAGTCTATAGCGCTTTACTTCACTCAAGGCCGGCTTAATCAATTATAAAGCTAGTCGAGAAATCATTTTATACACACCCCACAATTTTTTAATGTATTTTTTACTCTTTTCAAAAGTAGTTTGTTAATATCATTTGAACTTGAAAACGATCACATTCCTTCTAGTCAGTTTATGTTGAGGAAACGGAACATCGTTTCAGCATAAACACTGCACAACACTATTTGTCACTCACTGTTCACTGCTCGTTCCATATATGATCATGTTCAGTGCTCGTTCCATATAGGATCATGTTCAGTGGTCGTTCCATATAGGATCATGTAGTGCAGTGTAGAAGTCGGTTAAAAAGCTGGAAAGCTTGAGATACATCAGCGATGACGACCTTCATCTCCACAAATTTTAATGTCTAATTGAGATTGAGTTAAAGATGGCAGACCGTCAAAGTTCGATGACGAAAATCCGCAGGAGGCGCCACGTATCGGCCGGAGGAACACTGGTAGGTACACTAACACCGCAGTCACCGGTCTTACTCTGCTCTACCATTGTAGCTCGACGTGTGCTCTCCTCTGAAATTCCATGAAGCGACACAAACAACCAATACCTACGATTAACTTTATCAGCGGAGTTATAGCTCTGTGACTAATTTTAAATACTATCTTTGTATTACATCTCGTTTATTGTCGCCACATATCGGAACAGTAATCACTCATTAGCAAATATTCTTTTAAGCCAATAGTTCTTAATACGTTTGTTATTAAGTGGATTTTCCTAAAGCAGCCGCGGCATTGTTTATGCGTATGCCCGTTATTAGAAAACCCATTCAAAATGTTTTCCTCCGATTTTTTATCGTAATCGTGCGTGATAAGCGAGCGAAATATTATCTTGCCGGATACAGTATAGTATTTAATCAACGGACTCCTTCCGATTGAGACATTAGTACGTGAACAGTGAACAGTAACACAACAACATGATCGTCCTAGCACTGTTGATCGTCGGCGCAGTAGCGCTGTATGTGTACGGGACAAGAAACCATAACTACTGGAAAGACAAAGGAGTCAAACATGACAAGCCCATACCAATTTTCGGGACTGACGCGAAACGGTACTTCCTGCAACGTAGTATAGCTCAGATGGCCGCCGAGACGTACTGGAAGTACCCCGGCGAGCGGTTCGTGGGCTACTACCGCGGCTCCATCCCCGAGCTGGTGATCCGCGATCCTGAGCTTGTGAAGCGCATCATCACCACGGACTTCGCGTACTTCTACTCGCGCGGCCTGTCGCCGGCGCACAAGGTCATCGAGCCGCTGCTGCGCAACCTGTTCTTTGCGGACGGAGACCTGTGGCGCCTCCTGCGCCAGCGCATGACACCCGCCTTCACGAGCGGCAAGCTGAAGGCGATGTTTCCGCTCATCGTGGAGCGCGCCGAGAAGCTGCAGACGCGTGCGCTGGCCGCCGCCACCGCCGGCCGCCCCATCTGTGCGCGAGACCTCATGTCGCGCTACACCACTGACTTCATCGGCGCGTGCGGTTTTGGTCTCGACGCCGACTCGCTCAACGATGAGAACTCACCCTTCAGAAAGCTTGGCATGAAAATTTTCAACATTACTTTCAAACGCACCATCGTAATTTTCTGCAAAACCATATTCCCTGCCTTTTTTAAAAGCATGAAGTTTCTCGGGCAGGATCTCGAAGATGATATTTTGATGCTCGTTAATCAGATCCAAACCCAGAGAAACTTCAAGCCTTCTGGCCGTAATGACTTCATAGATTTTCTAATGGAATGGCAACAAAGAGGAAAGATCTTGGTGGAGTCTCTGGAGGAGACGAAGCCGGATGGCAGCCCCAAGGCGGTGGAGCTCGAGATGGACGACGTGCTGGTGGCGGCGCAGGCCTTCATCTTCTTCGCGGCCGGCTTTGAGACGTCGTCGTCTGCTACCAGCTTCACGCTCCACCAGCTCGCCTTCAACCCTGAGGTGCAGAAGCGCGCGCAGGCCGACATCGACCGCGTGCTAGCCAAGCACGGCGGCCGGCTCAGCTACGACGCCGTCAAGGAGATGACGTACCTGGACTGGGTGCTGCAGGAGGGCATGCGCATCTTCCCGTCGTCCGGCATGCTGCTGCGCCAGTGCGTGCGCGCCTACACCATTCCCGGCACTGACCTCACCATCGACCCCGGCGTCAAGATTAACATACCCCTAGTGGCACTGCATAACGACCCGCAGTACTTTGACAACCCCAAGGAGTTCCGCCCCGAGCGCTTCGCCCCTGAAGAGGTCGCCAAGAGACACAAGTTCGTGTATCTGCCCTTCGGAGATGGACCCCGCTCATGTATCGGTGAGTACCATAACTTTACTGTTTACAATTCATGCATTAGCTGCCCTTTTACTCAACACTCAAAACTTTTGATGTATGTGTAAACAGAGCCATCTATAGAAAACTAGCGGAAACTGTACTGAAAGCTACCTTTCTTTCAGTACAGTTTCCTGAGCGCTAGCAAGTACGACCCTCCTCGCTACTATTAACTCAATTGAAAAAGTACAGATGTTGTTAGCTGAAGCGATACCAAGAATACTAGTTATTAAAATTATTGTCAATAATTACTTCACTTACTGGCCGCGAACAGTGTAGGTAACGATGTTTGCAATAACATCGAATCTCTGTTGTATCTTAAGCGTTTTGTGCACGTCATTACTTACTACAAATGAAAGTGTGTTGTATTGGTACCTGGTTAATGAACAAGGGGTTTGTGTTGCGCAGGTGGTCGGCTGGGGCAGATGCAGTCGCTGGCGGGACTAGCGGCCGTGCTGGCCAGGTTCAGCGTGTCGCCGGCGCCCGAGACCAAGCGCGAGCTGGTGTCCGACCCCAAGTCCAGCATCGTGCAGAACATCGTGGGTGGCATCCCGCTCATCTTCACCGCACGAGACAACCCCGTCACCACCGAACACAATACTAGTCGCTCGCTCTAACCGCCGAAGATTTTATCGTAGGGACCCAGAACACTCCCTGTGTTAGTACGTGTGTAAATTGTGATATTCTGGACAAATGAATGTGGTCGTGGCCTTACTGTTGTCTTCCCAGAAACTTCTACGAACGTTCACGGAAATACCAGACTAAGGTCAGAGTAACTCATGAAAAGTATTTATGTTAATTTAGTTTCGATGCGGAGTGATGCGCGTCGCGCAAAGCTGTGATCTGAGGAGTGTTGGACAACTGAATGTTTTGTTTATATAGGATTACTAAGTTAATTTTCTCAATGCTAATCTCTGGTGTTTAAAAGTGAAGAATGGGATTAAATGCAATGAATGACTGTTCTATGGATTAAATAATTAAGATAAAGATAGTAGCTCTACTTTTAAGCGTTAAAATAAAACTTGTGGATGATATCAATTGTTTTCTTACATCTTCATCATCTCTCATACAGAAACACACACAATTACTCAGCTTATCGTTCGGGCACGAACTCCGAGCCAATGTTTTGAGTGCTTTACATTGAGTTTTACCGTAAGAGTCAGCTAACACCGAGACGCGACGCGACGCTGCGCGCACTTGTGAGAATCAGAATACGTTGCGCATACGTATTCTGAATTCTCACAACGAAATGTGTATCTTTTCGTATAGAAAATAAAGTTATATTTTGAATCGCTCTTTAAGAGTGTGCGCGCAGCGTCGCGTCACGTCGCGTCTCGGTGTGAGCTGACCCTAACACGTGATTTTTGCCCCCAAAAAAAAAACTGTTTCCCAGCAATAATTTTTGCGTAGTTACTTAGAGTGATGTATATAATGCTTGGTTGACGGCTTCGTGAAGGGTATGTTTCCACCTTGTACGTGAGGTTGTGATTACCGAGCTCGAACGATCTGCTTTGTGTAACTCAGAACTTGGCACCCATTTAGATCTCATTTCTTTTGTCGACGTTTTCAACTACTTAGGCTCCCATTTTCCACATTTTTGTTTTTGACAGGATATCATTACTTTTTGTACATAAATATTATTATTGTATTCTTCGTTCAAAAGTGATCTGTAAAAATAATCTTTTTTCTTGCGCCTACGTTTTGTTTGTACTGTTTTCTACATTTTCTTGAATGTTAGTATATTAGAACGCATTGCCGTTAAACGTTTTCTGTGCATGGTGTAGTATGCTATGTCGGGGCGTTATAACGTTGCAGGCTTTTGTATTCTATAAAATTTTCTGGTGCCTTAATTTGACTAGGATCTAGATTGACAAGATGTACCCCGTCTGGTGATTTAACTCCGGAGAGTGCAAAGAAATGCAATCGAATGGAAAAAGCAACCTCTAACGGGAATCATTGAAACAATTTGGTGTTATATAAGTGTGTCACCCACTAACTGGGATGTGAAGGTCAGATAGGCAGTCGCTTCGTGTAGAATACCGGTATTCAGCTGCATCCGGTTAGACTGGAAGCCGACCCCAACATAGTTTGGGAAGAGGCACAAGATGATAAGTGTGTTATCCACCATTATTTTTTCTGTACGACTCATCGTGCAATAGATATTTAAATAATAATTATAATATCCCGTGTGAGACTTTTTTGCAGACGGTTTAAAATAGGAATGGCGAAATATTTTCTGAGACTCAAACTGAAAGTCTTGTGACTGAGAGATATAAAAAAAGTCGATTTTTATTTCACACAGGCAAACTATCTTTCAAATACGCAATGGAGGAAAAAAAATTATGATTGTTTAAGTTCCACAAGGGTTTCCCTTATACAGACACTTTTTCTTGATTGATAAAATACTATTTTCTGAAAACCAGTAACTACCGATTTCACAAATAATACGAAGAAAGCAAATGCTTTTGTCTACTCATGTCAATATCGACTGGTTTATTATTGTTGTAGCCAGCCTACTGATTTTGTTACTGCTGATACAATAACTGGTGTTGTTTATTAGAAAACCACGATTTGAATTTTTGAATATTAGCAATTGCAGGTGCTATCTTGTTGAGTTTATGAGATTTTTCAGTAATACATCTTAAAACCCTAAACTGCAGTTGTACTACAACGTTGAGTCGCAAGAAAACTAACTGATATCAGCCGGGATAAGTGAAACCATTGAAAAACAAGATAATATTATTATGCAGTTACATAATTATAAGAAATGACATATATATATTTTAAAAGCGTTGACACTCCGTTCCGTGGTAGTTTTGACTAGTTGCGTGCCATAACCTTGAATAACCGACCAATTATGCTGATAATTAATAAACAATCAATTAGTCTCTCTTACTTCTTTTATTTGACTTATTTTGTATTTCACCTGTGTTGTTTAGTACTGGAACACTAACATGTAGTAGAAGGCGAACCTGCGCCATAAACCAAGCCCACAACCAGGCCTCAGGATAGAAACTGAAATGGTTCACCAACAGTCGATTGGCCGATGAACCTTTGGTCAACAATATCTTTAAACCATTAACTGAAACTACCGGGAATCCCGGTTCTTTAGGCAGAATATCCCAAAAATCCTTTTGGTTCTTTAAAACCGAACCATTTCTGCATTCCCTAAGTTTATCCGAATTATATTTACTCAAAACATTCTGTTGGTACATTCACTCACGAAGAGTTTATATGTTGGCGAAACGTTCATGGGTGAAAAGTTAATAGTTTAAAGGTATTGTTGATCAAAGGTTTATGGACCAATCGACTGTTGGTGAACCGTTTGTTTCCTCAGGATAAGTAACCTGGAGCCTAGATGTGGGTTTAAGTTTAATCCCAGTACAAGGATACATAACATGGGTTTGTACACCTATAGAATCTGAAACCTACTGAAATAAATTCAGCTATTTAATTTGCCTGACTTTATGATAACATCATGGATAAAACCTCTCTGTTATGAGATAGGCAGTTTTGAAAAAGAAGATCTAACGATTTCTCTAGTAATGCTTTGAACATCAATGGGAGTATCAATACTTGACAAATTCAGCATTCATCTTACAATGTAGGCCCTGCGATATTGAAAGCGTTTGTGATAGGAAAATTAAGCACGCACACCACTTGGTAGTAGTTCTGTAATTGTATTTCGAAGTGCTTAAACGTTTATAGATAAATACCTATTCATACAATGTTTTTCGCAATGATGTCATATCGTTGAGCCGGTGTTGCCAGTCGGTTTGGCTGCCTAACTTTTATATATAACCTGGTATACAATATATATAATCGACCTTTCACGATGGAATCTATTCTCCTGCGCTATTTAGCGCCTGACAAAATTATAATAGCAAAATATTGTTTTGTGCTATCAAATCTGTTTCCTGATTTTTTCCTTTCACACATAATTATCTAGCTGGACGCCAAATTTCATATTTCTAAGTCATCTGGAAGTGGGTTAGGTTTTTGATGTATGTCACGTCTGTCAGTCAGTGATAAAAATGCCTACTTTTAGACGATAACATTTCAATAACCGTTTCAGCTATATATATGAAATTTTGGATGTCAATGATGTCATGATCAAATGGGTTTCAATAAATAACCCAAATTTCATTTGGTAACGTTAAACAGATTTTGAGTTATTAATTAAGGGGTCAAAAGTGGCTCCAATTGGTTCGTGTAATATAACACACAGCTGGTGCGTCGCCAGTTCCTTGTTTGCTGATTATCCACTAGACCTGACTTAATATCTATCAAACTCATACTGCGCCGACTCCGAATTATTGAATACTACAGGCACTTATTAATGTTTTCTTTAATTGTTAATGTGATAATAGATTTTATAACGTTTTGTAAATATTAAACTCTGGTTTGACACAAAGGTACCTTTTATTCTGCGAAAGAGGAGTGGGAAACCTACCATATCGCAATTCGCGTTATGATAGGAATGATAAATCGGGTCAGGTTAGGAAGAGGGTTACGTTCGGAATAAATATTATATTTTTTTCCAAGTTCCTAACTAACCCGGTCGCGGGTTACCGCGACCGGGTTAGGATTTCGGGTCAGGTTCGGAATAATCCGAATAATTTGGGGTTAACAATGATAACGATAATAATCAAACACAAAAACACACACAAGAGACTGTTTTGCAGTTTCTACGTCTTATATTTGTTGCAATCTGATGTGAGATGCCTTGTATTTCTATAAAGGTACAATGTCATAAACAACCTCTCCCAGGCAAAGAGTATGCTCTAAGCGTGTTCACTGTGAGCAGATCGCACAAAGCTCATATAACGCAAGCCTATAAGTTTAAACGACTGCATTCCAGTTGTATTGTAATGATCGCGGCGCCCCGACATCATCCGCCAGCGGTATGTTCTGTCACACACTGGCGCGTCGGCTCGCGGCGGAGAAGCCTCTCTCGAACGGAACACAACAAGCTCATTCACGCACGTCAACACCAAGGAAAAAAATACAACTATGATAACAAACCACTCGTAAGTATCAGAGTCGCTTTGGAATGGACAACTACAGGACTTCCACAAGTTACTATGCCTTGTACTTGTGACTGGGACTGTAGCTTTATTTTTCAACAATTCAACTGCCTTTGTGGTTTACTCGAAATAAATGCTTTGAGTTTGAGTCGAGTCTGTTTCCGACTCTCTTATCAACTTGTCTGTCCAAGACAAATTATTTATCCGGTGGGTATGGCACATGTACACTATGTCATTTGGTGAATTGGTGTTAGTCCACAGATCGAGTTATGTTTACGCGCTGTATTTATTTTCCATTTTTCTACTCGAATTTTCTAAATAAAAGAAGCGCCTTGACAAACTTAATAGCAACAAACTGCTGTGAATAAAAGTACAAATTAACAAAATAATACAAGTATCCATTTATCCGGTTCAATGGTTAACCGGTTAAATGGGTATATGGGCATATGGGTCTATTCATTTTATGGGTTAGGAGGGAATTGGGGCTGCGATCTTCCATGCAAATGTATTCCCCTTTATTCTTCCTGAATAATACTTCTATAGCAATCTTTTTGTTTTTACACGCCATTTTTAGCTTCACCTGTGTGCATGTTTGTTTGAAACCGACTCCTTTGGGCGCGATTTTGAACCACTTTAAACAGCCAGATTTCGTTCAAACTTTGTAGATTTATCGAGGACCGATGACAATACCTTAATTTGATAAAATTATTATTAAATCAATGTCTGATGTAATGCAATAGCAGTGCGACAGCACAAGTTTCTTCAAATACCTATTTTTCAAATTCCTCGCAGGCCCCGTTCCCTCTTAAACCTTTTAATGGACACCATGACATGGGTTAACCATCTAAATATTGCTGATTAACCGACATAGAAGAGGCAAAGCACCGAGCGTGGGCTAGTTCCTTCATTTTCTTGTATTCAATATAAACAAAAAAAAAATTGTGCTTCAACCGCATATTACGGGCTGATTATATCTTAATACGGGTTAACTTTTATTCTTGTGTTTTTACAAAACCAGCAGTGATAGGCTAGTGGTGTGACCGTTGGACTGCCAAGTCATAATTCTCAATTTTGAATCCAAGTCATTGTCATTGATTCATGTGCGTATTGTATAATTATATCACTTGCTTCTGTGAAGAAACCGGCATCCTTGTGATACATTTCTCGACATATCTCACAGGGATCATTGTGACTGTTCCTAAATTAACCTAGGCTAATGAAATTTTCGTTTTTCTTGAATCATTTAAATCTTATTACTAAGGTCGGTTTCCCCCGAAGGCGAAAGGGCCGGGCCCCGCCATTTCCGCACAGCGCTGTAAGGTTCGTCCCTGACTGGTCGCCTTCCCACCGACAAAGAGGACTGAATTCCCAATTCAGGGAAGCCCTGTCCCGACTTTGAAAGCTAGGGGACAAGGAGGAGATACATAAAATTGGGAATTCACAGATAAACATAAATTATGTCAAATCATGTCAAACAATACAACAGTAAAGTATGAAGCTAATAAGACAAGAGGTCGCAAAGATATGATATAGGATGAAAAAGTCAGTTAGGAGACGTAACGTTTGCGCTTGAGAATTTCATTATTTAGTTTCGTTAATTTTATGATTCAAACATAACGAACTGTTATACGGGAGTTTGGAAACGTCTTTTTAAAAAGAAACTATTTTAGCTGAAAACAGCCTTTAATTAAATTAAAGATCTTGGTAAGGAATTAGTACAAAAGAAATAGAAAAGGATTTTGGGACTTCCGACCCGTACCGAAACTCAGAACGAACTGACAGGTGCCATCCAATGAAGGATGACGTTTCTGACTTACTAAATGCTGACGAGGCAAGTCTGGGTGGCGGTCAGCCATCCTACTTACAAGCAAGCAATAACAGGTAAAGGCAAGCAAAGTAAGCAAGGTATAACAGAACGAACCCATCTCTATAGCATGTAACCGGTTACAATAACTGCCCCAGTACGTGACTGTTAGACCTAAGCGCCTAGGTCCACTAAAAACACTGCTAGCCAGGAATCCTAACAGATCAAGCTCCCTAAGCATTCTACACATGTCTTTCTCAGTCCAGAGGCAGGGTCCTGAGAAGTTCAGCTGCCATTGAGGAAGGCATGTTTTAGTAGCTGTTCCTACTCGCGTACTCATCTTAGTAACCTCCTTACGGCAGTCTACCCCTTCACTATGATAACACACAACTTGCGTAAGCGCACCGTGGATTCGGTTTGTAGCAGTACATATTGCAATTGTTATTAATGGACGCCGAAATGGTAATTCTATCGTCACTTCACATTTTCTTAATCTTCCCTATGTCTTGATGCGTGTTTCACCAAATAGTGTCAATTCAGTAATCGGCCTACAAACTTAAATGTTTATTTGAAACTTAAATGCGAATGACTAATTTAAATAAAAAGAACTTAACATAATTAATATTTTACAAAATTACAAAATAGACATAAACCTCTGAGTTTTATGAAAATATAAATGCATTTTTTAATGCAAGTTATAGAATAAAGTTATGGTATTAATGATATTTGTAACGGGATAGTGACCATGTTGACTATAACAAACAAACAAATAGCAAACGCAACGCAACCTTGTTTGTTTAACAAATAGTAAACATGGTAAATATCCCGTTACAAATGTTATGGAGAGTCTTAGTGACCATGTCACTTTAAAAACTTATAAAGCTAGAAAATAGCTAAACATAGCTAGAAGTACTTAAAATTAATTGCGGGTATACAGCTTGGGCCCTGATTTATTATTATTTATTTATATTGACACAAGGTATGAACAATTATAAACTAAGTCCCACAAAACCGTATTAATGGTTTGACTGTGGGGTCGGTGAGTCTCTATAAACCCATTGTAAAACATTGTACTTAAGATTAAGAATAATAAAGCTATGTAATGTAATAATACGCTGAAGGCATCCTTACAAAATTCTAAATAATATTTTTTAATTTAATTAAAAACTATTTTTTTTAGCTTCACTTTTATGTTTGCCGGTAGACAAAAGATATGGTATTCGTTTTGCTAGGGTTCTATCACCAAAGTAATTAGTGGCTCTGGGTACATTGAATCAGCCAGCAACCATAGATCATGTATTACAAGAATTTATTAAGTTATGCTCCTGAGTACCATGATGTTTGACTATTAAAAGATACTTGATGACCGCCTGCATGCAAACAGGCAAGCTGAAGACTATGTTTTTAATGCCCACATGGGGTATTTCTTCCGATTCTGAAACATTTCTCCGACACTCGTTTCGCCGTTAAACGGTTCACCGACAGAACGACTTTTCATTTTTTCACCGATATAACGTTTCAACGGCGAACGATTCGCCGACAGAACGATTCACTATTGAATATTTCATCGATGGAACCTTTCCTTGGCAAACGATTCGCCGACACAACTGTTCATCTGCCCCTGGGGTATAAAACATAGGTATTCGACATATAGACCTGTTTCCGTTTATTGTTTACACCTGAATCAAGTTGTGAAGACGAAACATACAAGTTTTATGCAAGAATTGAGCAAAATTAACCAAAAAAGTGATAAAAACGTCAGCGATAATTAGCGATAGGATCAGCGATAATTACAAAATCCATTAGCACCAAAATTACAGTAAAGCGAAATCCGCCAATATTTCCTCCAAGGATGTGGTCAGTACACGACAGCCAACAGTCACATACCATTATCAGAAAATGCGCTGGAGTCGTGGCACAACAGGTGGAATACCTTATAAGCCCGGCGAAAATGGAACATTTTCAAAACAATAGTGGAGTTCCAGAAGGAACAAAAGCACACAGAATCGATTATCGAACTCATTCATTCCTCGGAGCCAACGCTTAAGAGAAAAAGATCAAAGTATCAAGGGAGGATTACTCAGCATTTGTCAGAAAAGGACTATCTATAATATAAAAATTAATCGCAAAATGTGTTGGTAAGCGCATAACTCAACAACGCCTGGACCAATTTGGCCAAATCTTTTTTTAAAATGTTCGTTGAAGTTCAAGGATGGTTTTTACGGCGAGAAAAATTAGAATTATTGCTGGAAAAACCCTAAAAATAGCCCTTCTTTTTCCCATACAAAGGATTTGTAACTAAAACGTAGTCAATTTGAGTTTTATTGCTATGGTATAAAGTTCATATTAAATTACAAGCACTCACTGTTGTCTAAGCAATGTAGGTGTGTTCCTAACGTCAAAGATCATATTTATCAAAACAATGTGCGTGTGTGCGTTGGAGCACAGAATACATAGTTGGAGGAGTTTAATGTCGCGTTCCGAAACTCGCTTTTCTTTTGTATTAGTTTCGGCACGCGAAATAAAATGCATCAGTTTCCACGTCATTACATCAGTCAAACAAAAATCGCGTTACCAACAGTGTTTTATTATTTTTAATATCCAAATTTTAAATAAATAAAACAATTCGTACGGTTTAAAAGGATTTGACTTCAAGTCATGTCAAATAAAAAATAAAAAAAAGTTGTCTGTTACCTAATCTTCTGAGTTTGCTTTTGTCAACTGATACACGAAACAAATTCGTATATCGTGTTTTGTACAGAGTGTTTAGTTAGTTAGTGTTTGTTTAGTTCGTGATTAGTGAAAAAATAATTTATATTTGATATGCCTCCTATAAGACGAAGCAATTTAGGTAGAAGAACCAGAAATGCTACAAACCAAGCTAATTACGGATCTAATCGTACTGCACAAGAACGTGACGACGGAAATGAACGTGAAAGAATTCGGATATCACAAACGCGTGAAGCGCGAGCGCGACATTCAACTAATAATCGCGCAAGTTTGAATCGAGCTGCTTTCAGTTACGATGTGTCAATTGACTACAGTAACTACCAATGTGTTGTTATTGGTTCTATGAACTCGGTTTGCTCACACTGTAAGGCATTAAAATACAAAAACGAAGCCAATGGATTATGTTGCGCAAATGGTAAAGTGAAATTGATACCATTGGATCCACCACCAGAACTATTGTACTCATTGGTTTCAGGAATAGGAACAGATTCTATACACTTTTTGACACATATCCAACAATATAACAATTGCTTTCAAATGACTTCATTTGGGGCAACAAATGTAGTTCGGGAAAACGCCAGCTGATGAACTCAATGCATGTCTAAAGTCCTCCAATTTGTGGAAACATGTCAAAGTACTTCATTTAAGCAAGAATATGCGTGTCGAGTTGCAAAATGACCAATCTGGAAACATATTCTCTAAACAACTCATTGACATTGGTAATGGCAAATTTCCTATAGACATGTTGACTGGCTGCATTAACTTTCCTCAAAGTTTTTGTCAGTTAACTCGATCAAAAGATGAACTTATTCAGAAGGTGTTTCCAGATGTTTCTCAAAATTACAGAAACCATGATTGGTTGAGCGAACGAGCTATACTGGCTGCAAAAAACATAGATGTAAATGAATTAAATTTCAAAATTCAAGAACAAATTACAGGCGAATTGAGGATATATAAATCAGTTGATTCGGCTACTAATCAAGATGATGTAGTCAACTATCCACCGGAATTTTTAAACTCGCTGGATTTGCCAGGATTGCCACCTCACAATCTTCAATTAAAGGTTGGATCGGTGGTTATAATGTTGCGAAATATCAACCAACCACGTCTTTGCAACGGTACACGATTAGCGATAAAAAAATTACTAAACAATGTGATAGAAGCAACTATACTCAAAGGAAAGTATAAAGGAGAAGATGTTCTCATACCGCGCATCCCAATGATTCCGACTGATGTGCCATTTGAGTTTAAACGACTACAGTTTCCAGTGCGGCTTGCTTTTGCTATGACTATAAACAAGTCCCAGGGGCAATCATTAAGTGTTTGTGGTATTAATCTAGAAAACCCATGTTTCTCACATGGTCAATTGTATGTTGCCTGTTCCCGTGTTGGAAAACCATCAGATTTGTTTATCTATGCGCCAGGTCATCAAACAAAAAACATCGTATACCACAAAGCACTACAATGATAATAATAATAATTATGATTCACATGATTAACAATAAAGCGATTACTTACTTTTAAATCCTTATATATGTTTTATTTAATTATTTTTTATTCACAACGCACTATCACCAGGGTGACGGTTCTGTTCAGGAGAATTTTTTAAAATACGTAGGCACAAAAACTGCCACATTACAAATCTTTTTGACAGGACGAAGTCTGTCGGGTCAGCTAGTACTTTATAAAATTGTTGTGCCCGCCAGGGTCCATGTGAACCATATTATTATTGAAGATGTTGTTAAACACATGTGATATGCAATAAATGATTGAATTAAACAAACATAAACATGTCATGAATAATAAACATGGTAAATATCCCGTTACAAGTGTTATTGATACCAGACATGTTCTTGTCTGGGACTTGCTTAAAAGGCGCTCCAAATTCAGTCCCAACCCGCAAGAGACGATCATCATCATCAACCTATAATGTTCCCACTGCTGGGACACAGGCCTCCTTCTATGAGAGGGATTGGGATGTCACATGTCTTCGAATTTTTAGTTCTAGGACATGCCGGTTTCGTCACGATGTTTCCTTCACCGTTTTAGAGAGCAGCGGTGTTGAAATAAATTACACAAAGTAATGCACCTGCCTGGTTTCGAACCCACGACTTACTGCTAGTAAGTCGGGGCTGCCACCACTGGGCCGCCGCTGCTCTCAAGCAAGGAAGAAGCCAGAGACCACCAGTCAGCTGAAAACCGCTCTGGGAAGAATCAGAAATGATTCTGAAACATTTCTCCGACACTCGTTTCGCCGTTGAACGGTTCACCGACAGAACGATTCACTTTTCAGTTTTTCACCGGAATAACAGAACAGAACGATTCGCTATTGAATATTTCATCGATGGAACCTTTCCTCGGCAAACGATTCGCCGACACAACTGTTCATCTGCCCCTGGGGTATAAAACATAGGTATTCGACATATAGATCTGTTTCCGTTTATTGTTTACACCTGAATCAAGTTGTGAAGACGAAACTTAAAGTTTTATGCAAGACTTGAGCAAAACTAACCAAAAAAGTGATAAAAACGTATTTGATTCAACGTCAATATATGTATCATACATGTTATGGTTATACATACGTTTTGAAAGGTTAAGTGAAATATATTCGCAAATAAAAATAATTTCTATTTTTAACAATTACCTAACCAACATAATTATGATTAACTAGCTGACCCGACAGACTTCGTCCTGTCAAAAAGATTTGTAATGTGGCAGTTTTTGTGCCTACGTATTTTAAAAAATTCTCCTGAACAGAACCGTCACCCTGGTGATAGTGCGTTGTGAATAAAAAATAATTAAATAAAACATATATAAGGATTTAAAAGTAAGTAATCGCTTTATTGTTAATCATGTGAATCATAATTATTATTATTATCATTGTAGTGCTTTGTGGTATACGATGTTTTTTGTTTGATGACCTGGCGCATAGATAAACAAATCTGATGGTTTTCCAACACGGGAACAGGCAACATACAATTGACCATGTGAGAAACATGGGTTTTCTAGATTAATACCACAAACACTTAATGATTGCCCCTGGGACTTGTTTATAGTCATAGCAAAAGCAAGCCGCACTGGAAACTGTAGTCGTTTAAACTCAAATGGCACATCAGTCGGAATCATTGGGATGCGCGGTATGAGAACATCTTCTCCTTTATACTTTCCTTTGAGTATAGTTGCTTCTATCACATTGTTTAGTAATTTTTTTATCGCTAATCGTGTACCGTTGCAAAGACGTGGTTGGTTGATATTTCGCAACATTATAACCACCGATCCAACCTTTAATTGAAGATTGTGAGGTGGCAATCCTGGCAAATCCAGCGAGTTTAAAAATTCCGGTGGATAGTTGACTACATCATCTTGATTAGTAGCCGAATCAACTGATTTATATATCCTCAATTCGCCTGTAATTTGTTCTTGAATTTTGAAATTTAATTCATTTACATCTATGTTTTTTGCAGCCAGTATAGCTCGTTCGCTCAACCAATCATGGTTTCTGTAATTTTGAGAAACATCTGGAAACACCTTCTGAATAAGTTCATCTTTTGATCGAGTTAACTGACAAAAACTTTGAGGAAAGTTAATGCAGCCAGTCAACATGTCTATAGGAAATTTGCCATTACCAATGTCAATGAGTTGTTTAGAGAATATGTTTCCAGATTGGTCATTTTGCAACTCGACACGCATATTCTTGCTTAAATGAAGTACTTTGACATGTTTCCACAAATTGGAGGACTTTAGACATGCATTGAGTTCATCAGCTGGCGTTTTCCCGAACTACATTTGTTGCCCCAAATGAAGTCATTTGAAAGCAATTGTTATATTGTTGGATATGTGTCAAAAAGTGTATAGAATCTGTTCCTATTCCTGAAACCAATGAGTACAATAGTTCTGGTGGTGGATCCAATGGTATCAATTTCACTTTACCATTTGCGCAACATAATCCATTGGCTTCGTTTTTGTATTTTAATGCCTTACAGTGTGAGCAAACCGAGTTCATAGAACCAATAACAACACATTGGTAGTTACTGTAGTCAATTGACACATCGTAACTGAAAGCAGCTCGATTCAAACTTGCGCGATTATTAGTTGAATGTCGCGCTCGCGCTTCACGCGTTTGTGATATCCGAATTCTTTCACGTTCATTTCCGTCGTCACGTTCTTGTGCAGTACGATTAGATCCGTAATTAGCTTGGTTTGTAGCATTTCTGGTTCTTCTACCTAAATTGCTTCGTCTTATAGGAGGCATATCAAATATAAATTATTTTTTCACTAATCACGAACTAAACAAACACTAACTAACTAAACACTCTGTACAAAACACGATATACGAATTTGTTTCGTGTATCAGTTGACAAAAGCAAACTCAGAAGATTAGGTAACAGACAACTTTTTTTTATTTTTTATTTGACATGACTTGAAGTCAAATCCTTTTAAACCGTACGAATTGTTTTATTTATTTAAAATTTGGATATTAAAAATAATAAAACACTGTTGGTAACGCGATTTTTGTTTGACTGATGTAATGACGTGGAAACTGATGCATTTTATTTCGCGTGCCGAAACTAATACAAAAGAAAAGCGAGTTTCGGAACGCGACATTAAACTCCTCCAACTATGTATTCTGTGCTCCAACGCACACACGCACATTGTTTTGATAAATATGATCTTTGACGTTAGGAACACACCTACATTGCTTAGACAACAGTGAGTGCTTGTAATTTAATATGAACTTTATACCATAGCAATAAAACTCAAATTGACTACGTTTTAGTTACAAATCCTTTGTATGGGAAAAAGAAGGGCTATTTTTAGGGTTTTTCCAGCAATAATTCTAATTTTTCTCGCCGTAAAAACCATCCTTGAACTTCAACGAACATTTTAAAAAAAGATTTGGCCAAATTGGTCCAGGCGTTGTTGAGTTATGCGCTTACCAACACATTTTGCGATTAATTTTTATATTATAGATTATAGTAACATTCAAAATAACCAATAGTAAAAAAATAAATTCATTCATAACAATTAGAATTAAATTAAATTAAAAAATAAATTCAAGTTGTCACCTTGTTTCGCAGACAGAAATTTGACATAATTTCGTTTCCCAGAAAATGTTTCACATAATATTTAGTCCCCGTATTTTTATTTCAAATATTTTTGTTTCGACTACTATTTACTTGAATGAAAAATATTTTACAGAAACACAATTCAAAGAATTTTACAATCACATTTTATTATTTGACCAACTTATCAAACAGCAGAATTATTTTCCAACGAATATTGTTTGTTCGATGTATGTTTCCATGGTATTTTATTTCAACGAAATTAATAACCTTAAATTAAAATATTGTCTTTAAAAGTCAATATGTTGTACTACAAAAGTTAGTGACACAAACGAATGGCTGCAAAACAGACTCCACGTAGTCTTGCTTGCCCTACCCCTAAGAGTGTAATTTAAGAGCGTTTACGCCTTACGACATTTCATACAAACTTTCAAGTCGTTATTTTCCGAAATGACTGAACTGATTTTGATGAAACTTCGTACACATAAGCAGGATACACAGATCTAAAAAGTTACTAAAAAACATTTTCGAAAAATAGTGTTACAGTTAAATTAGACCAAATTTAAATTTTCTATAGAAACAGAAAATTCCAATTATCTCTTGTTTTAAAACACATTTTGAAAATATTTTTTAGTAACTTTTTAGACCTATGTATCCTGCTTATGCGTATAAAGTTTCATTTAAACCGGTTCAGTCATTTCGGAAAAAAACTACTTGAAAGTTTGTATGAAAAGCGGTAAGGAATAAACGCTCTTAAGCCCGCGTAGGCGCGGAGGGATGAGGCGGCCCGCGAGTTGAGGAGCAGGTGGTTTCTAAAGATCGCCGCCGCGGCTGAGGCTGGCCGGCTTGCCGGCCAGCAAGCCGAAGCTGCGGTGGTGAGCATTAATACCATCTGCGACGATAAACTTGCGTGGGGCCGCCGGAGCCCCGCAGCGCCGGAGCCGTGACAGAAACCTTGCCTGTGCATGTTACATGCTTGCATGCATGCTGCAAGTTGCATGGTTGCTTGCATGCATGCTGCAAGTTGCATGGTTGCTTGCATGCATGCTGCAAGTTGCATGCTTGCTGCATGCTGCATGCAACAGGCATGGACACCATTAGTGAGAATAACGAGATTGTTTTCCTGCTTGACAATAATTTACCCGCATTATTTTTGTGAACCCGGTGTTGTAATTTTGTAGGAGGGTATGTATTTTTCAAAGGTTTGAATTTTAGAAACTGTCAGTCGATTAAAATGTTATTCATCGTAATAAGTTTTATGTGAAACAAACAATATGTGGATAAATAATATTTGATTTGTTATTCTATGATATGAATTTTCTAACATTAAATTTTAGTTGAAACAAAAATCGATGATTTAAATTTCTTCAAAGTAAGTATTCTGCGTATTGATTATTCTATGAAATGATAATATGAGAAACAATTTATGTGAAACAAAATTCGATTAAACAATTAGCGATGAAACAACGCACAACCAATATTCAATTTGAGTAAGTAATCGATGTCACAAATAATAAAATAAAAATATAATCAGTCAAAAAAATCAGAATCAAATAAGTTATGTCAAATAAATTACAACCAAATACATTATGTTAAAAAAAATACACGATGTCAATAAAATAATAGTCAAATACATTATTGAAATAAAAAATTCAAAATCAGTATACAAATAATAAAAGTCACCCCATTTATTATTATTATTCATTTATTTCAAGTAACAAGACTCATACGTGTTAGTAACAATGAACTTACAAACTATGTTAAAAATACACTTACAAAAAAAAGAACAAAATCAGATTGTGTCATCACTGCTGCAAGGTGACAGGCCCAGCCGAAACCTTGCAGCAGTGGTTCACAAATTCACAGTCAACCCTGCTCGCTATCATAGATAGGATGCTGTTGGCGCTGCGCCGCACCCTACGAACCAAGGATGCGCACCGTTTCCGCATCACCGAGTAGAAACAGTCCACGTGAGCTACATTTAGATGTCATCATTAAAAAAATCGTTTAACGTGTAATAAAATTTTTATCAATTTATTGTCTGCTCCTCGTAAACACCCAACTGCAGTAACTTCAGTTTATCCGTGATCAGTTTATCGTTTGCAACAGAGCGCCGAAACTTCGAGAACTAAAAACAAATAATAAACATGGTAAATATCCCGTTACAAGTGTTATTGATGGTGTTAGTGACAATGTCAGTTAAAAACTTATATGTTCTATGGGATACATGTGTTGGCTTCATGCTGACCACTCTAATTTCATAATTCTGACCTCAGACAGGCAATCATGCACGCAATGTGCTGTGTGAGGTTAGGCATTATCTTCCATTAGGATAAAATTTCGCAACCGATCAATCGGTTGCGAAATCTCCCACGAATGGTATCACGTGTTCTTGGAGGGTGGCCTCAATGTATCGCACTGCGGTTTAGATACACGTAAACTAAGGTGCTGGTTTTCATTACCCCCTGGCTCTAATTCCCCCATGTGTCCCTACATTCAAAACACACACAATACATTAAAGATTCCTGTATAACAGAAAACAAAATCCATTGCCACTCCAAGCATGCTGTTGGAGCTTTAATCTATCAATTAGGTATATTCTTTTATTATGTCAAACTCAAAGCATTTAATATAATTAATAGGAATTGTTGAAAAACAGTGCGACGCTTAGAAGTAGATACCTACGCTATGGGTGTAATGATCTCGTTGGTATTGTTCGTGATCCCACCGGTGACCCCGGTCATATCGGCCGGTGTCCGAGTGCCAATCTGTATCATTAGAGTAGTGTGTGCCAGTCTGCCCGCTCACTTCAATATTTACAACTACAGTTGAGTAGGTACTACTTGTATTAGTAATGTCAAGTGTACCTCACTGTCAGATTGGCAACTGACATAAAGTAAGGTAATGGCAACATCAGGAAGCTCTTTTACCTGGGGCTCGGCTATGAGAGACAAACTAATTCGTAACTATGGAAATTAACTGAAATAAACGACAAAATGATTATTTTTGGTTTATTTCAGTTAATTTAAACCTTTACTATTGATCAAAATTATGCTACTTAGGGCACGTCCTCGACGGCCGGTAGAACTTCGTGGAGCACTTCCGAAGTTTGGCCCCCAAACTGGAATGGGCCGGGGCTGCGTTCAAGCGGCTCTTGCCCAACCCGGGGGGTCTAAACGCCGACTTGCCGGAGGCTCTACACGGGGGTCGTGCGGTTCATGGCCTTTACAGGACCCCGGTGTGGGCGCGTTCTTTGAGGCGGCGAGCCGCCCACTACCTGAATGCGCCCCAAAAGGTGGTAGCCGTAAAGCTAGTTCGGGGGTACTGCACGATATATAATAAACAAGCATGCATACCACCGGCTCCCAAATTCTTTGCCAATTGTTTACCGTTGCAATTATTCAAAGAGCTGTCAATTTTTACACTATAAGTTCCTAAATTTTTTTGGCAGTTGTTGGTTGGTGTGACCCTTTTTCATGAACCCTTTTTAATTAATGAATTTAGTAAATGATTTTTATATCAAACCTATTTTTTCTATAAGTCAAACACTGACTCTTGACTCAACTGTCACTTGTGAATCATACTTGTTTGTACGGCTATAAAAGAGCGGAGCCACAGTGGGGAAGTACAGCACTCTTAAAAAAATCAGATGCAAACCACCGTCTTTCCGACCTCGCCGTCGAGGTCCGTTGCGACGTCCCGGTCCATGGCCTCCCCGACCCTCGCTCGAGCCAGCCCGCGTTGCTGTGCCAGTAGTTTTAAATCAGCCCCTAAATAATGATATCATTCAGATCCAGCCTGTCCCCTTGCTGTCCTCCCCCAGCGTCGCCCTAAGCCGGGGCTCGTACCCCAAAGGGGGTGCCCGTACTTACAAACTAAGCGACTACTCGCTTAGTTTGTAAGTAGTTTTATGCCTTGGCTGGAGACCATAAGTAAGTCTCAAGGCACCCACAGGATAGTCCGGTTAAGCAGACGACAACCGAAGTACAGTTGCTCTTCGACTTTCAAGGCGATATCGGCATTTAAGGTATGATATTATTATGATTATTGTTGATGATGATGTATATTGTACGTGTGTAAAAAATATCTGCTGCCCCATACAAAATGCAATACCTATTCGACCCAAATGTATGGGGCAGCTGATATTTTTTCACTATTACGATGTTTGTCCGATGGAGAAACATGTTCAGTTTGATGGTCTGTAGCACACACTTAAGTATGTATATACCCTTTCCGTTACATCCTGTATATGCATATTATCTAACACACGCGTTCCGCCCGCAGGAAGCCACCTGAAAGAGTTGCCTGTTCATTGTTTGTGGAGCACTATCACTGTTCATAATATGAAGAGATTGTAGTAAAGTGCTGCAGTCGACGGAGCCGCCGTCACTTAGTGCTCACCCCCACACACCCCAACCCTCCCTGCGCATCGACTGTTATTCAGCAAGTGAGTAACAATCGCTAGTCGCCAAGTTTAATGCACTCTCGCAGCTATAAGTTTCAAATATACGAGGGGATTAATTCAGAAAACTTAGAGAGAACGCTGCGAAGTGCAGTTTATATAATTGGGCAATAAACGGAGTAGCGGCCGATCCACAGCCGCGCGCCGGGGCTCAGGTCGTGGGGTGAGGCCGCACTGTCGGGTCATGCCAGCGCACGCTGCTGGTTTTCTGTGATCACAGGAAAAATAGAGCAAACTAACAAAATGTAATTTGATAACCTTTGTTTGTTTTCAAAGGTGCTTGTTACCTATTATTTACGATTACGTATTTATAATGAGTTAGACGTTAGACGGGGAGGGCGCTAGTGTGTGCTACTGTTTACTTCGACTCTGTGTTTACTTACGATTTTAAAATATAAACAAGTATTTTCTAATCCATATAAACGTATAAGTGAAGAAATAAACAAGTGACTTTTAACATACAATGTGGACAAAGTGAAATATTGTGTGGAAGAACTACAAAACAGTGATAAAAATTGAGTGCCAAAGATAGTTCCTTTTTGGTTACTTCTCGAACAATTCTTCAGTGTGAACACCAAATCATACAGTTTTTTACATTATAACAGTTAAATTGTGCTGAAAAAGTGGAATAGAACGGACATTCCATCAAATCAAGAAAAAAAAAAAATAACCTAGATTCTGCAAGATGATTTAGCAGAATTCCAGTTTACGTAAGACAACGCCATCTGTGTACATCTGCGAGAACTGAATCAACTAAATCGAAACTCACGTCGTCGCGTCGTATGCCTGATTATCGTAATCTTAGTAGTTCCGAATAAAGCTACTAGAGTGCGCTCAGAGCGATCAGACAATAGTTTGAAAAAAAACCACTAGAGGGCAATACCAGTACCAAAACAAAAGAAGTTCGTTAAAAATTACAAAACAATGGAAGGAATTATGAACGAACTCCGAAAAATTCAAAATGAGATCGCAGAGCAAAAAAATACGATCTTACAAAGCGCAGAAAAGGTGACCGAACAAGTAACGCAAAATATTAACATAATGTTGGAAGAAAAGTTCAAAGCTTTGGAAGAAAAATATGAAAACCTCCAAGAAAAAGTGGAAAACCAAGAAAAAAGATTATATTACCTTGAAAAACATGCAAGGCAGAGAAATGCTGTCTTTTTCGGAATGGAGGAAACGGAAACATCATATTCAAATTTGGAAAGGAACCTGATTGAATTTATAAAAAAATACTTTTCTATAGAACTCGAACGACGAGACATACAGGAAATAAAGAGATTGGGAAGGAAAGGGGAAAGACCCCGACCAATAACCGTTACTTTTTCCACACTAGGCATAAAAATAGATATTTTCAAACAGAGAAAGGCACTTACCGATACCTCGTACTATTTCAAAGAGGACTATCCACACTACGTATTAGAGAAAAGGAAAGAATTACAAGAACAAGTAAATATAGAGAGAGAGAAAGGAAATCTAGCGATAATAAGGTACGACAAAATTAAAATACTAGGCAAAGATACAAACACAACAAACAACAATAAGAGAATGCTGTCAATATCCCCGGAAAATAACCGCCCCGCACAAACTGGAAAAGAAAAGCAAGTCAACAAGAAGAAAAAAACCGCTACACCAATTAAAAGAAGTTCCAGTTTGTCAGAAGGAGTTTTAAAACCAGGCATGCTTAATTTCTTAACTACCAAGCACCCAAATAGTGTGCCTAAACAGCAGGATAAGGAAAATGATAACGCATAGCAACTACCGGCCCCCCCTCTCAAGAATCACATACAAAAACCACCAACAAAAAACGAAACCCATCTTCCAAGCCGGCTGGTCTCCGTGGAAGATTATGACCACAACCCTCCAAAGGCATCACCAAGAGATGACGAAGAATTGTTAAAAATAAGAAACAATCAACTCTACATATTAACCTATAATGTTAGAACTCTGCTGTCATACGAAAGAATAATAGAACTGGAAAAAGCAATAACACATATAAAATACGACATAATAGGCATGTCGGAAGTTAGGCGCCTCGGAAATAACATAGAAGAATACAGAGAATTTATTCTCTGCAGTACAGGACAAACACAGGGCAAGTATGGAGTAGGTTTTGTAATACAAAAATATCTGAAACAATATGTGGAAAGTTACCTAGGCATCTCTGAACGTGTGGCTCTGCTTAATCAAAAAATACCAGGAAGGAATATCACCATCATACAAGTATATGCCCCTACAGAAGCAGCAGACGAAGAAGAAGTAAATTTTTTCTATGATACCGTCTACCAGGCAATGGATAAGGCATACGACGATTTTATTTTAATGGGTGATTTCAATGCCAAAATTGGTACGCCACAAAAAGATGAATACTTAGTAATGAAACAGTATGGGTATGGAACAAGAAACGCACGAGGTCAAAGACTTATTGACTTTGCTATGGAAAACAAACTAGCTATCATCAACACTTTTTACAAGAAAAAAGAGAAAAGAAAGTGGACATGGCAGTCCCCGAATGGTCAATATAAAAATGAAATAGATTTCATACTATCTAATCGCCCTCATTTATTTCAAGACATCGAGACACTAAGTATTAATTTTACATCAGACCATAGACCACTCAGAGCAAAACTATCACTTACAAAACCAGTGAAAACACGAACCAGGTTTGTAAATAAGCAAAACAGTACCCTAAAAAACGAAGAAGAAATACAAATATATAAGGAAAACTTAAAAACTCAAATGTCTTTACTCCACTCTGAGCCAAACGACACAGTACAAGATTACCACGATAAAATAATACACTACATTACAGACAGTTTACAAATCGCAAGAACTACAAATACAACAAAAGACTGCACCGTTCTCACAGAAAATACAGAAAGACTTTTAAAACGAAGACAAGAGCTACAAAAAACTAAAAACAAAACGCAAGCAATGAAAAATGAACTCAAAGCCCTGTACAAATTGATAAGTAAATATATAAAAAAAGATTATAAGATCCATAGAATAAATATCATTAAAAAACATCTGGAGCAAAAGGGAAGCCTGAAAAAGGGATACAAAGAACTACGGACAAACAAAACATGGATTGAGGGCCTGAATGAGGTAGGAAAAACTGCTTATAACCGAAAAGATATGATAAACATCGCAACAAATTTTTACAAACAACTTTATAGTATGTCAGACCTAGCCAGAGACACTAACCATACTGTATATGAATACACCGGACTTGACACGTCGCAATCCAGCATAGAACCAATAGATTGCACAGAAATTATTGAAACGATAAAAAAAATGAAACCAGATAAAAGCCCGGGATCAGATAATATCACTAACGACGCCATAAAAACCGCATCCTTCATACTAGCTGCTCCATTAACAAAATTATTTAACTTAATATTCGAGACCGGTGTCACACCGTCTCAATGGTCTGAATCCAATATTATTTTGATATACAAGAAAGGAGACCCAAAGGACATCAGCAACTACCGGCCGATAAGCCTTTTGCCTAGTATTTATAAACTTTTCGCCACAATAATAAATCAAAGAATAAGTACAACATTAGAAAAAAAACAACCTATCGAACAAGCGGGATTTAGAAAGAATTTTTCTACAATAGACCACATCCATACATTAGAGCTGATAATTGAAAAATACCAGGAACAACAGCGACCACTCTACATCACATTCATTGATTACCAAAAAGCTTTCGACACTATCTCACACGAAAGTATATGGGACACTCTAAAAGCCCAAAATGTAGACCAAATATATATAACAATACTCAAACATCTATACGGAAACAGCTTAAGTAGAGTCAAACTAGAAACGACAGGGCCAAGCTTTCCAGTCAAGAGAGGAGTCAGACAAGGCGACCCCTTATCCCCAAAAATTTTTATTGCAGTACTAGAATCTATCATAAGCAAATTAGACTGGGAAAACCGAGGTTTGTATATCCAAGGTAAATACCTAAATCACTTAAGATTTGCAGACGACTTGGTTTTGCTATCGGAATCGAGCCTGCAACTACAATACATGTTAGATACTCTACACAAAGCAAGCAGACAAGTGGGTTTAGAAATGAATATCTCAAAGACCAAAGTCATGACCAACTCCAAACAATTGGAAATAACTATCGGAAACGATCGATTAGATTATGTAGATCATTATGTATATTTGGGAAAACAAATTGGATTCAACAGAGATAGCAATGAACTAGAAGTGGAGAGAAGAGTCAAACATACTTGGAATAAATATTGGAGTTACAAGGAGATATTTAAAAGCGAAATGCCAATCAAGTTAAAGAAAACGGTGATGGACTCTTGCCTCATTCCTTGTCTAACATACGCGTGCCAAACATGGAAATTCACAACCAAAATAAAAAATAAAATAAATACATGTCAGCGGGGAATTGAACGCAGTATGCTAAACATTAAGAGAATACAGAAGATAAACCACACTAAGATATCTAATACAAAGGCAATAGATGCCCTCAGCCATAGTCAAAAGTTAAAGTTGAAATGGGCCGGTCATATAGCACGTCTTGAAGATCGTAGATGGACAAAAACAGTGACTTTATGGAAAGGCCCATTGGGCAAGCGTTATAGAGGAAGACCGTTCACTAGATGGGACGATGATATTAAAAAAATTGCTGGCCCGCAATGGCAAAAAATAGCCCAAGACCGAGAGAAATGGAAAGCTTTGGAGGAGGCCTTTACCTGAGAGGGGTTCCAGTGGATATAAATAAATTGTACCTACCTGCTTAAATATAAATTTTGTATCAAAATAAATTAAACTACTCAGATTTAAATTCTTCAGTTGCTATGTATAAATAGATATTAGAGGTAGATAAATAGTTTTTTTTTTTTTTTTTTTTTTTTTTTTTTTTTTTTTTTTTTTTTTTCTTTATGTTAAATTGTTAAACTGGAAATATAAGGCTTTTTTTTTTTTTTTTTTTTTTTTTTTTTTTTTTTTTTTTTTTTTTTATTTTTATTATTTATTTATTTATAATGAGTAGAGAGAGACGTAGACGTAGAGAAAGTTCCGATTGGAAAATAAGAGGTGTGAAGCCCTTGCACAGTAGAAGCATCGCTTCCGCACAGGTTGGCGGTGCGACCCCTCCCGGTGCCACCCCGCGCCTCACCGGCTCTCTTTGCTCCACTATTATTTTCTAAAACAACTGGCTCGCATAAATTCAAACAGTTTTCAAACAACTTGATCTTTTCCTTTCAAGACAGCTTGAACGCTGTTCCTTCATGACCGGCCTTGTTCTAACAGCTAGCATACGAGTACCAGTACAGTAGCTTTCAATCAAGAAAATTGACTGTAATTACCTTGTGAGTATACTAAGGTTTATAACGTTGCTCCTAAAATCTATGTATATTGCCACCCTGTGGACTACCCGTGTAACGTAACACACCCGTCGCGTCGCAGCAAGAGACTGCCAGATCAATCTCCATCGACCGCAGCAACAACGCTCATTAAAAGGCAATTACACCACCAAATAAAACGTTTCAATTTACTCAGCTGTCGATTGTTTTCATGGTGCAAGAAAGGAGCCTCCCCGAGCGACGTATCTACTGAGTCACATACGTCTGGCGTCCGGCGCACCCTGGGCAGTCAGCGAGTCCCACGCTGATTGGCTAATCCTTTCACCAGGATGGCAATCCATAGTCCACTTATAAAACCGGCTTTGTGCGTAGTCTCGGTCAACATCGAAGGGTTCTCACAAGACAAATCAGAAATTCTTTCCAATCTCTACCGCAAAACTCACTGCGATATTCTCTGCGTCCAAGAGACTCACCGAGATGTAACCCAAAGTCGGCCCCACATCGATGGACTTGCGCATACCGAGATCTGTCACCCGAAGCACTGTAACGCAGTGTTTGCTGCTCCCGGCGTAAATGTGGTGCTGTCCCACAAACGATGCGGCACTTAATATCGTGTCCTGGTGTTTGTTCATTACAGGAACTGATGGACGCTACAGAGAGCACCAAACTAGTGGCTCAGTTCTGGGCCGACACAATTTAGCTTGCCATCGACACGCTAACAAGAAGAAGATAGTAGGCTCAAGGCTGATATCCCGTGATAAGATATCGCGACATTTCCAGTTTATCATGTTGATGACATGGCAGCATAAATAATTAATTATAAACAAATAGCTAACTTAACTTTGGAAACCACAAAAGAGGATCTCAATGAGACTTTGCCCTGTATTAGCAATTCATATTGCCAAGTGATGCAATTATATAGAAAACTATGGTAGAAACTTCCAGCTAGGGTTTGGGTCCCGGGACGTCTCGTGTCTCGAAGTCCCGGGACATTTCGTAATTTTAGTTGACTCGAGACGAGATATGACTGTCGAAATTCTCATGGTAATCATTTTTATTTTCAAACTAGCTGTTACCCGCGACTTCGTACGCGGTAGTTTCGCGATTTATCTAGAATAAGTTTATTGGTCTGGAGGTTCTTGATTCCAATTTTTTGTTTTGAGTTCGTTACCTGATGTCTCCAGTATTAATACCTACACCATCATTTGCCTAGTTTTTTATCTATGTTGGGGTCGGCATTAAGTCTAACTAAAGGATGCAGCTGAATACATGAATTTTATATGGAGGGACTGCCTATCTGACCTCCACAACCCAGTTAGTACTGGGTTTTACGACAGTCAAAGATCTACAAATGACAGCCATGGGACAAACGGCTTAACGACCTGTCGTCATAAGATCGACGGACTGTGGGCAAGCCCATAACGCACAACCCCGCGTGCGGCTCACGTCTCCCGCGTGCGGCTGGGAAGCGAGGGTCTCTCCCTCTTACATTCCGCCCCCTACTTCGCTAGCATGACTGCTTTGCAGAAGGAGGTGACTGATTCCCACTCCCTCTCCAGATCTTGGTCCGGAGACCATGGATTGAACCAGGGTTGGTTGCGAGCGGTCGCCGCTACGAAGACATGGCCGCGCTCCACCCATGACCACGATCATTTTAGGAAATCATACAGCATTAAAAAATCAAAATAAAATACAAAAAGTGAATATCATACTGGCTCTCTGGTTTGATCCCGGAACTTCTGATTTGTAGAGCGGCCGCTGAACCGTCGGGCTATTTACTTTTATGACAATTTATTTAAAATAGCTGTTCAATTCTAATGCTTGTCATGACAGTTGTCAGTTGTCAAATGGTTGAGGAATATGGACATAATGCAATATTGCTTACCTCCCAATGTTATAAGAGTGATAATATATAGCCTACGTCCTTCCCCAGGTTTAAATCTATCTTCTTGCCAAAATCCATTATGATCCGATCAGCCGTTTAGTCGTGAAAAGGTAACAAACAAAAAGTGACTTTCGCATTTATAATATCAGTAACGATTTTCAGACTGAAAATACACTCGTTGCCCGCCTTCAAGTTGCACATCAAGATGGATTACTGGTGGATGTCGTTCATGTATTGGGAAACTTAAAATACGCCAAACGCACAACGCTATCTATCGAATAAAGAGATCAACTGCGTGCAGTCTTTTACTTCTGAAACATTTTAAATTCAATTAAATTCAAATATCTTTTGATAGAGTGAACCGATTGCAATGAAACAAAAACTAAATGTTGCTTCAAGTTACGCAAAATTGTTGTGTATAAAAGTTATCTACATTGCTTTCGTACATTTTACGTGATGCCCGAACAAATAAACAGACAAACAGACAAAAATTCCAAAAATGCTGTAAATGGGTTCTGTTGGTGGCTATTTCTTTTCTTTTGGAAATACTATCGATGTACAAAAACGACTTTTCAACAGATTTATAGATTATAGATTTATATATAGATTTATTATATATATATATATATATATATATAGATAGTTGAAGGAGCCTAGCGCCATCTTTTAGTTTAATATATAATTACTTGGTCTACTAGCCTGACGAGTTTTTTGTGAATCAAACGGAACAAGCAATAAAAAATCCAAGAAAACCCGAGATTCTGGAAAAAAACAAGAGTTAAATTAAAAAAAGGAGTTTCAGTTGTTTGAAGCAACCGGAAAACGTACAGAAAGTTTGGAACTACTGTTTAAAGCCTTAACACAATTAAACCGACATTTGTTAAAAACAAGAGAGTGTTCTCCTTGTCCGGTGGCATTATTTTACAGATGACGCGCTGATTTTTTTAAAAGCCTATTCTAATAAATTTGAAAAGAAGTCTAATTAATGTGTTAGTTGATTATTTAAAAGACGGATTTATAAGTCTGTTTTATTATTTATATTTAGATTATTTAACTATGAAACAAATCTGAGATTATGAGTAGTAAGAATGTTGTGATTATGACCAATGATTAGATACTAGAATTACTAGATAAAAGTTATTGAATGAATTAATTTTATTTCGGAAACAAAAGATCCATAGAGTGTTAGTAACTTAATATTAAAATACTTATTATCTAATGTTAGTACCAATTACCCTCTGCACAAGATGTTTAACAACCGGATAGATAAGGCTCTCCGGTACTGTTCTCAGGATGCTGTTGCGACTGTCTCTCACTCTCCTGTGTACCGAAGTAGTTCTTTCGCAAAACCGCGTGAAAACCGTCGGTACGAGCTTGCGCAAACATCTCCGACGTACTGCAGTAGCAAGGCAGTCTCAACAACATCCTGAAGGCATTGTTATACTGGACGCGCAGGACATCTAGCGATCTTTTGGTGTAATTGACCCATAGATTGCCCGTGTACAGACTCTGGCAGTAGGCCTTAAAAAGAGTGATTTTAACTAGGTCGGTACACCGAACAAATCAACGAGCCAACATGTTGCACCGGACCACTAGTGCCCTGCGCTCCCTCTTTATATCTACATTGTCTTTAAGGTCGTCAGACAAAAAATGACCCAAGTATTTAAAAGTGGACACTCTTTTAATAACTGACCCGTTCATAAGAAGCTCAGGTCCCTCTTCACGGCTTTCTCCGCCGACCCGAAAGACCATATATTCGCACTTCTTAATATTATAAATTAAACCATGCGGCAGCGTAGGCTTCACAAGTTTTAAGAAGTTCCCCGATTGCACCCGCAGAAGGACCCAGCAGCACCATATCATCCGCATAGCTGATGTTGTTTATACTAACTTCACCAACACTGCATCCGACACGCATGCTGCTGAGTCCCGCTATGAGGTCATCTACGTAGAGGTTGAAAAGCCGGGGAGAAGTCAAACCTCCTTGTCTCACCCCACAATCCAACCTATTCGGCTCAGAGAGCGTACCGTCTTATTTCACATGATTAGTCTGATTGCCATACAAATACTGCAGTAGCCCACATATTTCCGCGGGTATACCCCTGCTAGCCATCATTATTAAGAATTAGTTTGACTTTTAACTTAGTTTGTTTTATAACTATAAGATTTAACTGCTTAGAAGTGAATCTGTGTGTGATTAAAAAAATAAACAAAGCAATTATTACAACTGAAATTAACGTTAAAGTTATTAGGATTTAATTTCTGTTTAATAAATGATGTTTTTTTTTACAAAGAATTGCCTTTTTAAAATACTTTTCACCAGAAGTAACTCAATTAAAATTCTTAAAAAAAAACTTAAATGTGTGGAAATCCCGGGAATTCCCGGGACTTTGATTGTAGGCTGTCTCGTGTCCCGGGACTTAGAAATTATCGGGAATTCCCAAACCCTACTTCCAGCCTCTATGTCGAGCATCCGTTCAGTATCTCGGGGTGCTGACTCTGGCTCATGGTATGATGGCATTGTCGAAGTGGCGAATATGTAGTCCAGACTAAAAGGGTCTGTCGCCATCAGACGCACGCGCCTGAGAGGAACTGCTGCAGAGTGGAAGATCATCAAGCAGGCCTGCGCCTGCCAGGTAAGGGCGGCTGAAAGCATATCTATGAGAATGAGGACATGCTTGCATGTTATTCTCTGCATTTTGTTTACGTTGTTTGTTACCGAGGAAGCCCATCCTACGTAGGTAGACCTGCAGCAGTCGACTAGGCTCACCGACTACCAAACCACATTTACACTCAATCTACCGACATTGTAAAATGATAAGACTGTACGACTAGTGCGAGTAAATAAGTCCTAATCAGCTGCCGGTGATCGTGTACAACGAAACTCCTAGCTTGCCGTCGAGGCACCGCACCGGGGCCCCGAGGCTCGCGGTGAACCTCGCCCGTCCGGTGTTTACCTGAGAACTGTTGGTAAAGCTGCAGAGACAGCTGATCAATGGTGTATGTTTGGCATAGTTTAGCAGAATGAGTAGGTAATCTTCAACTATCGTGTCATATTCGCGGGCGCATAATGTGTTGGTAGATGTCACACGAACGAGTTTGTTTGAGTTATGATTTTACCTTTTATCTCTACAAAAAGATGGTATAATCACAGAGTTTGTTGAATTGGCGATTACAGAGACTATTCACTAATTGGTAGATTAATGTAGTTAACAGCAACTAAACGCGCTTCGTCTGGTGCCGCGTGCACCGCCACTGTGTCTGTGTGGGTTGCCTAACACCAACACAACGAAGTCATAAACTAGTCATTCTTCACGGCACATAATGATACTGGTAGGTACCTAACATACAATGTGTTGTTTTATATTATACTCTTTACAAATAAATAAAATTGAAGTGTCTCTTTTTAATATTAAAATAACCGCTTTTTACTACAGGCATATGATTATTTTACGATTTTTGTCGGTCTGTTTGTTCCGGTTAATCTCTGGAACGACTAGACAGATTTTTACAGAACTTTCACTAGCAGGTAGCTGAAGTTATAAGGAGTAACTTAGGCTACACGGGCACAGCTAGTCCTCAATAAAATTCAGGAGATTGTCACAACAGACATAAATATTCAATTTAAATTACGGTACTTAGTTATTTATAAAATGAACGCAGATTTTTTAGGTTGTTTAAGTTTGTCATTATAAAGGAATAACCTCTTTTATAACGTGGTTTAGGGAAAAGTATTAACGATTGAGATTATTTGTGTTTGAAGGCGGGGTTATAAGGCGAGGATCAGTCGGGCTGCGTTCAAACGGGTGGTACACACTTACCGATTTCCGTAAATACTCATTATTGATTCGGGTCGAGAATCATTAGCATAGTTAGCTCCTTGAATTTGACGAGGATGCAAAACAACAACTTGTATATCCTGTCAAAAACATAAATGTGGAAATGGGAGCCTAGGTAGTTGACAAATCCGACAAAAGAATTGAGATCTAAATGCCGAATGATCTAAATGAAGCCAAGTTCTGTAGTTACACAAAGCAGATAACTTAGGTTATAATATTAAAACTCAAGATTTGACTTGGCTAGTTTTCAAAACATTTTTGTAAGTGCCTAACCTGTCGTCAGAGATTTAATGCTACCCATGGGCCTCTGACTTGGCCTCACATGCCGTCGAGAAATTTCTCTCAGGCAGGTTTGGTTTCCTCACTGTTTTCTTCACCGAAGCATTAAGTGATATTTATTCAATACAACCATCAATCCTAAAAATCAGACGTGTTGTCTTGGGGTCGAACTCAACCGTATCACTGCTTTGCCAATGGCCACATTATGATCAACATACTATTATTAGTTTGTTGAAAGCCATCTGCCGGTGAACATTCACAACTTCTTACTGAAATAGACGCCGAAACAAATTCCGCGTCAAGTTCTTCTGTGTGTTCGGCGTCTATGGTGGCAGGCTCAGGTGGAACCTCCACATTAGAATTTACTTGTTGCGGTGTTTCCTCGACTACGACAGTCGCAGTTTACCTCTTGGTCTATAACAGCGTCAAATAGTTTGTTAAAATTTGAGGGTAGACAGAAATAAAAATGAAAAAATCACGTTTGATATTTTTAACTGGTCATCGCATTGACTCACGGCCAACACCCAGACCTTAAAATGTAGGTATACCTTCGTGGTGACTCTCGGCCAGCACCCCGGCTCAGTAATTTCCTTCGCGTCGACTCGCGGCCAACACCCAGGATAATAATGAGACTTTGTAGCTTCGATCAATGTTCTATTATTGATCGAAGCTTTGTAGACGGGTGCGCCAAAGTTCACCTAAATTTTCAACTCCGATAATTGGAAATCCGGAAATGTTCTTCCTAACATTTTTCATCCCAACAATCACAATTCCTAACTACTCTGTCTCTAATGTTCATAATTCCGAAGCATTCAACTTCATAATGTCAGTAGCAATAAACATCTATTATACTTTTATTTGTTTTCCTATATTTTCTCAACATAACCTGGATCTTTTACACTATTATTCAAAGTCTTCTTTTTGGTTTAGATTTCTTTTTTATTAATTAAAGCGTCTTCTTTAATTTTATTTATAGCGGTGTGTACCTGCAAAGATATCCATAGGTTAGGTTAGGTTAGAACTGTGACCAACTACGCGCGAGCCGAGCGAGCGTAGCGAGCGGTTCCGCGGCAGCGGCCGGCAAGCGCTACCTCGAAATTGGTCGCGAAATTTTTCTAAGTATTTTTTTCATAGTGGGGGCACTATAACCATCATCTTCTACCCACATAATTTTTTTATTACACTTGGTAAATGTTTCTTTCTGAGTATGAGTGAAAATATTATGGTAATTATGTTTAGGGATAAAAGCGTTATATGATAAAAAACAGTAGGAGTTTAAATATATTTACATTAATGATATTATTAATTACAATTTTCGGAAATATGAGTGTTACGAACATCGCCGGTAGCACGACGAATAGTATGAATTGAAAACTTTGGGGTGAAAATTTTAGGAAGAGTGATCATTCGGATTACAAATCATTAGGAAGAACAATTTCGGGTAAAGAACTTTAGGTGAGCCAATATGGACCCCGAATAAACTACACCGTCTGCGTGCAATAGGTGCAGGTACTTGTCTATCCCGCAACTTTTGCCATTTCGATTCGTAATAACGAATTTTCTCCTCTTGTTTTCGCTTCGGCATTATTGTGCAATAGAAATCACAGATTAGAATAGGAAGATGTTAAAAAACACTTAGAAAAATTTTCTTTTTAAAACAGAGACGTGCTCGTTGCCTCGCACGAAAAAAGAATGAAACATGAATGGCGCGGTCGGACGCCATAGACTAGAGAAGGGGTATCGATTATCGATTTATTTTTAAAATCATTCGATTTTACTTTTTAAATGTGCGAAAGTTGCCTAGTAGGTTGAAAGTACTACATAGTCTACCTATCTATTTATATCTAAAAAATGAAGCTAAAGAAATATAATAAACAAAAAATCTCCTTTTTCCTTTATTGAATAATCGAAAACATAACTAGTAGGTATTTTCAACGTAGATATTATGAACTTAGATGTATTAAATGTTGATATTTTGAACTTAACAAACCGTCTTGCGCGAAGACTCGACGAGTTTCAGCCTCCCGAACAGGCCGGGTTTCGATCGGGGTACGGTACCATAGACCACATCCATATAGTGCGGCAGATTATACAGAAAACAGAAGAGTATAATCGGCCCCTGTGCTTAGCGTTTGTGGACTATGAAAAGGCCTTTGACTCGATCGAAATCTGGTCGGTTCTGGAATCTCTGCAGCGATGCCAAGTCGATTGGCGATACATCCAAGTGCTGAGAGGTCTTTACAACGCCGCTACTTTGGCCGTCCAAGTACAGAACCGGCAGTCTAAGCCTATTCCCTTGCATCGTGGTGTGAGACAAGGGGACGTTATATCCTCCAAATTGTTCACAAATGCATTGGAGGATATATTCAAGACGCTGGACTGGAAGGGGCGCGGCATTAATATAAACGGCGAGTACCTCTCACACTTGCGATTTGCAGATGATATCGTCATCGTGGTGGAAACGCGTATGTTTACCTCGGGCAAACTATGCAGTTGGGTAAAAACAACTTCGAGAAAGAGGCCAACAGAAGAATACAGCTGGGCTGGGCAGCGTATGGGAAACTGCGTCGAGTCTTTACATCGCCAATTCCACAGAGTCTAAAGACGAGAGTCTATAATCAGTGCGTCCTACCCGTCATATCGTACGGTGCCGAAACGTGGACACTCACGGTAGGGTTGGTCCACAAATTTAAAGTCGCTCAACGTGCTATGGAAAGGGCTATGCTCGGGGTTTCTCTGAAAGATCGAGTTCGTAACGAGGTGATCCGACAGAGAACTAAGGTTATCGACATAGCCCACCGCATAAGCACGCTGAAGTGGCAATGGGCCGGCCATATAACCCGAAGAACCGATAACCGTTGGGGTAGACGAGTTCTTGAGTGGAGACCACGGATCGGTAAACGTAGCGTAGGACGTCCTCAGAGTCGGTGGAGCGATGATCTTTGCAAGGCGGCTGGCAAGAGCTGGATGAGAGTGGCCGAGGATCGTGCTCAGTGGCGTGTCATGGGAGAGGCCTATGTCCAGCAGTGGACGAATACAGGCTGATGATGATGATGATGATTTTGAACTTAGGCATAATGTCATTCCATATTTTGAATCATTCGAAATTTTAACAACTCGGCATTTCAATGAAAATCAAAATATTTTTATTCCACATAGGCCTACATGGGCACTTGTAAAACGTCGACAAAATGGTGCTCGGTTCGGGTCGTTTCCTATGGAGAAGAACCGGCAAGAAACTCCATAGTTACTCTTTTAAAATCATTTGTTAAGTTTCAGCATTGGCACTTAAGTATGAGTGGACATCGTAGGCCCGACAATAAGTCGTTGCTTACTACAAAACGTAGAACAAGATAAAAAGTTACCAAGGATATAGGAATCTATAAGGCCTACAATGTCCATACATTTACAAACAATCGGTAAATAAGAAAAAGAGTCTATACAAAAAAAATAAGAAGATATTGCAAAAAGACTAGATTAAACAAGTGACACAAATGTTGTCATCCGTGCTGTAACTATTCTAAACAAAATGGTGTAATGACTAAGAAACTATTGTAAAACATCTGATTATAAAATAATGGAAAAAAGTAAATAAAAATAAATAAAAAAAAGATTGAGAATAGTTAGAGACCTCCACACATTTTTTTTTAATCTTCGACATTTTAAGCGTAGGTATAACAATTTTCGACATTTTGATACAATCGATATTTCAATTTTCGATGTTTTGAACATTGGTATTTTAATCTTAAAATGCGAGCTAACTCGAACCGCTCATTCCATCAATTTTACCGCTCATTCAGTTAATGGACTGCTCAATTATTTTTAAAATTGACATTGTATGATATCATAACCGACTGATTGATTTTTTATTACTGTCCATGTTTTACTGTCGCAATAATTAATCAACCGCCACTAAATTAAATAACTGCTCAATATGTTTTCCAACTGATCATAATAACATCACGAATATTTAGACAACAGCTCAAAAAATTAGTTCCCTTTGAAAAGTTTACCATTTTAATGAATAGATTAAAATTAAAACACGACTTCTCGGTATAAAAAAAATGGCAGCTGTCTATCAATAACAGTCAATTACAACTATGATCAAGAGGTTTAATCTAAAGAGGAAATAAATAAATAGTTTCTATGTGCACGCCGTCATAAGAGGTAATGCAGCGTTTTTTTTTGTCGCAGTTGACAGCAATAGAAATAGTGGGACAATCAGTCTGAATCAGGCCCAGTATTTCAATCAATAGAAATACCTAATAAAAATAGTGGGTTACACCCAAATTAAAAAGCTCCTAACTCGGAAACGGTGCGTCGGAGGGCCATGCCTCTCTGAACCTAAATAGTTTCTATGGACAAGGGTATTAAGGTTATAAAAATTAAATTAAATTCGGAGGCCCATAATTCGGAAACGGTGCGTCTTGGGTCAATACTTCTCAGATGCTAAATGGTTTTTATGGTCAAGGTTAACCCGAAACTGCCTTTTATTTTTTTTTCAAATTTCCGTTTTTTTTTTTTGGAAACCCACTGTTCCAAAAAATTTGTTTAACGATATTTTTTTTTTGTTTTCTTTGCTGCTCATAGTGCCCCTAAGCGTATACTCCAACTCCTAAAAATCCGCCCCTAAGACAACCCACTGACCTACTTTTAGAACTAAAGATAATTATGATAGACAAAATTTCGGGATTTTGAACATTACGGTTACTGAAGTTTATAGCAAACGTGTTATGGATAATGATATTCGGACAAACAATTTTAGGAGAAGAAAGGGAGTAAGTACCAAAAATAATACAACAAGAAAACAACAACAAAATATTTCTTTATTAACGAGAGTGAATGCGTGGCATTCGAACGCATGCGTGTACTATTACGAAGTTTCACTTTTACTTTATTATTAAAATACTCTTTTCTGAAAACCACCGATTTCGCAAATAATACAAGAAAGAAAATGCTTTTGTCTACTCGTGTCAATATTGACTGGTTTAATACTGTTGTTTTGTCTAAATTATCAACTAAAATTATCGTTGTTGCGCGAGCCCACTGATTTTGTTATTGCTGGTACAATAACTGGTGTTGTTTATTAGCAAACCACGAAATGGATTTTTGTTTATTTGCAATTGCAGATGCAATCTTGTTGAGTCACGAGATTTTCCAGTAATACATCTTAAAACCCCAAACTGCAGTTGTCTTAAAACGTCGTTAAGTCGCAAGAAAACTACCTGAGACCAGCCGGGATACGGGAAACTATTGCGGAACAAGATAATATTTGGAACACCATTAACAGAAAGTTTTGTCATTAACAAAATCTTTAATTGCATAGTAACACTTGTCCTCTGTCCTCCTAGTTTTGTTAGCTTTTTTTCAAAACTTGTATGGGTAACTCTTTTAATTGTATCTGTAATTTATTATACAACCTGTTTTTTTTTTATATCCCATAACTCTGGGGTTATATTTTGTAGGTAAATATAATACTAAAACTCCTAGAATAGGTGGTCCAAAAATGCAAAGTTTCGGAGATATCATCAATCATAATTTACTTAGGTCAAAAATTGTTATCAGTATGACGAACCTTTACTTTTGCGAGGTTGCCAAACTTCGCAGTAGTGTAGTAAAATAGTAGTAGTTTCATTGATAAATACGAGTAATTATTTTTATTCAAACCAATAATTCATAGCTAAGAAAATGCGAAAAAACAAAACAAAAAGTAGTATCATTGAAACATAATTCATATGCCAGTTGATTCTATGATATGGTCTCATCATATCCTAGAGTTATGGGTTATAAAAAATATAATATAATAATAGGACCTATGGTTAAAATATTGTTTTTAAGTTTGGTAACCGCCTGTGTAAAGTTGATCTTTATATTGTGACCTTATCAGTCCTGAGCGTTGTCTTTTATCCACTACTGACGTAAACAGGTGCCTGTTCATTCTAACGAATAGAGCAACTGCTAGTATAATACAAAGATGGCAATGTAAGTATTCTTGGAGATTTAAAAACAGGTTGACAGCTTTCTGTAGTTTTAAAACCTGTCATTGATCGAGGGCAACGTTTTTGGGCCCTAAATATTCTTTTTCTCTCACTGCGGTTTCCCCAGAATATGACACCAAATCTTAGTGAGGAAGCAACTAAACACTGTCACTAATGTGTTTATTTTAACTTTTTTGAGAGGCTATAGAACATATGCCGTTCTACTTAATTTATTGCACAAGTTTTCAGCTTGATGTTTCCATGTCAGTATTTTTTATTTATCGCACAAATTTTCAGCTTGATGTTTCTATGTTGTTTAGTACTGGAACACTAACATGCAGTAGAAGACGAATCTGCGCCATAAGCCAAGCCCACCTCAGGATAACTAACCTGAAGCCTAGATGCGGCCTTAGTTTTAATCCCAGTACAAGGATACACAACTATGTTTGTATACCTATAGAATCAGAAACCTATTGTAATGAAGTCAGCTATTTAATTAGCCTGATTTCATGATAACAGCATGGATAAAAGCTCTCTATTTTGAAAAAGAAGATCTAACGATTTCTCTAGTAATGCTTTGAACAGTTACACCAATGGGAGTATCAATACTTGACACATTCAGCATTCATCTTACAATGTAGGCCCTGCTATATTGAAAGCTTTTTTAAAAAATTAAGAACACGCACATTCATTTCTTTGTAGTGGTTCGTAACTAAGGTTGCCAACTATACTGTTAAAACAGTATTATACTGTTTTTCACTACATTATACTTTTTACTGATGAACAAAAATAAAGCATACGTATGCTTAATTTTCTTGAAATGAGTACTGGCCAAAAGTGGAGCCATTTATTAGTAAACAGCTCGGAAGAATTTAAAAATATTACTAAAATTGTCTCATCTCTCTACTTTCTGTTCCGGCCACATCAGCATTTAAGAGAGTATTCACGTAACTCGCAAAGCACACGCGTGTGATGTATTATAGTGAATGATAGATAATAAACTCGAAGATATTATAATTAGTGATAACATTCATAACAGTATGTGCTATCTACTTTGGCAAAAAATCCAATACCTAGAGCGTTGGTATAAGTACATTTAATGTATGATCCACGGTACTCGTTGACTAACTACAGCGAAATAAAATGTTCTGTAACGATGAGTGAGCAGATTGTTATCAAAATCACACATTGACCTTTGGAACGTGAACCAGGTACCCGGTTAGGCGCATACCTACCTAATATTAGTAACTCGATCACATTTCCACACAAGTATATGTTAAAACTGGTTGTTTTATGATGCAATCTTTGAATTTAAATCTTAATGAATACCTATGCTATTCTTAAATTCATTATAGATAAACAGTTTGTTTTTTTTTAAACATTGATGTAGCTACGTTTTTGCCATGTACAGGGTGTAACGGAAAGGGTATATACATCCTTAAGGGTGTGCTACAGACCATCAAACTGAAAATGTTTCTCATCATAAAATATGTTTTTCAGCAAAAAAAAATATCTGCTGCCCCATAGAAAATTACAATACCTATTCGACCCAAATGTATAGGCAGTTTATATTTTTTTTTGCTGCAAAAAATTTAGTAGAGGTAGAACTCAATGTAACGCACTCAAAACATTGTGCTGATGGATGGATTGAATAGTATGGGGGTCGTGGAGGTGTTAAAGTAACAATATTACATTAAAAACTTGTATTTAAAAAAAAACACTTGTCAAAAAGTTGGAACTTTGACCCCTAATATCTCCGTAACTAGAAGGTTCCCGGTTATGGTGTAGAACAAAAAAATGATCGCAATTACAGGGAGAACCAGTGCCTTTCGGCTTCGTTAAGAGGTGTTTTACACTCTTTATATCGGGGAGATAGTTTTTCGGGAATCGTACAAATGGTCCTTCGAGACGGGTGGAAAGTTGGTGGCAGTGCCCAGTGTGGAGTCTGGATCTGGAGACGGAGGAGTGGCCTGTGGTGAGAAGCATCAACTGTCCGTCTTTTTGTGGCTGTAAAGCGTTATGTACCGTACAAGGTACACAACGGTTAAAGCTGTTTCAGGCAACTCCTCGCTGGTGCTCCAAGGTGTGAGCAGCAGCTGAGGTTTGAGGGGAGTAGAACCCACGTATCATCACGCCAGACGACGACAGCAGTTGCGGTGTAGTGGGAAAATCCCACGTATATCAATGCGCCGGACGACAAAGTGAGTGACAGTGAAGTGTTAAACCTTATTTTAGGGACTTGGAAAATTTTAAAAACTATATAAAACTTTGGACTTGTGTGAAACACTCGAGAAATTAGATAAAAGACATGTCAATTTTTACTGGAAAGCAAGATAAAATTACAAAATGGCACTACGTTTAGGATTGAACAAAGCAAGCTTAGTTTAAAAGAGTATCCGAATGATAGGATATCTCAGTCCTATGTAGACAGGGTATCATTAGAAGAATATTGGACTTACTACCAGAATAAAACACATAAATCTATAATCACAGAAATTGATAGGAGATTGATTGGAGTTAATGAAGTCTAGTTACTATACGGATGATGAATATAGTGTAACTGAAGAGTTATACTTGGATTACAAGGGTGGAATTATTAATAATTTTGAATAAGCTAAAGATCTCCTTTGCCGTCAGATTCTGTGTTAAACGCTTCAAAGTCTAACCAGTTCTTTGCTGATAATATTGTTCCAGTCAAATCATTTCCCGAGTTGAAAACTTTAATGTGCATTTGTTGTAAAGGGTGTCACCTTGTTTCGCAGACAGAAATTTGACAGAATTTCGTTTCCCAGAAAATGTTTCACATAATGTTTAGTCCCCGTATTTTTATTTCGAATATTTTTGTTTCGACTACTATTTACTTGAATGAAAAATATTTTACAGAAACACAATTCAAAGAATTTTACAATCACATTTTTTTAATTGACAACTTATCAAACAGCAGAATTATTTTTCAACGAATATTGTTTGTTCGATGTATGTTTCCATGGTATTTTATTTCAACGAAATTAATAACCTTAAATTAAAATATTATCTTTAAAAGTCAATATGTTGTACTACAAAAGTTAGTGACAGAAACGAATGGCTGCAAAACAGACTCCACGTAGTCTTGCTTGCCGTACCCCTAGAGTGTAATTTAAGCCCGCGTAAGCGCGGAGGGATGAGGCGGCCCGCGAGTTGAGGAGCAGGTGGTTTCTAAAGATCGCCGCCGCGGCTGAGGCTGGCCGGCTTGCCGGCCAGCAAGCCGAAGCTGTGGTGGTGAGCGTTAATACCATCTGCGACGGTAAAATTGCGTGGGGCCGCCGGAGCCCCGCAGCGCCGGAGCCGTGACAGAAACCTTGCCTGTTGCATGTTACATGCTTGCATGCATGCTGCAAGTTGCATGCTTGCTGCATGCTGCATGCAACATGCATGGACACCATTAGTGAGAATAACAAGATTGTTTTCCTGCTTGACAATAATTTACCCGCATTATTTTTGTGAACCCGGTGTTGTAATTTTGTAGGAGGGAATGTATTTTTCAAAGGTTTGAATTTTAGAAACTGTCAGTCGATTAAAATGTTATTCTTCGTAATAAGTTTTATGTGAAACAAACAATATGTGGATAAATAATATTTGATTTGTTATTCTAGGATATGAATATTCTAACATTAAATTTTATTTGAAACAAAAATCGATTATTTAAATTTCTTCAAAGTAAGTATTCTGCGTATTGATTATTCTATGAAATGATAATATGAGAAACAATTTATGTGAAACAAAATTCGATTAAACAATTAGCGATGAAACAACGCACAACCGTTGTAAAGAGTATCACAAAATTGTTAATTGTAAAAAGTTTGCTAGTTTCGATTTGGATAAGCGTCGTAATTTTGTTGAAACAAATTGTGTATGCTACAACTGTTTAGGGTAAAATTGCTCCGTATATTCAAGCCGCCAATTTTTCAGATGTTCTATATGTCAAAATAAGCATCATAGTCTTCTTCATCCCAAGAATATCTCCAAATCAGTTGGTGACAACATCGCCACTGATTAAGTTGTAGACAGCAGCGACGCTGCTGATACAACCACGTCAACTCAGAGCAGTCATAGCCAAGTATTATTGGCCACTGCTTTAACTACAGCAGAATCAAAGAACGCTACTGCTATTGGAACAAGATCCTTGACAAACCAAGGGTCTCAGGCTTCGTTTGAGACGAAGTCCGCAGTACAGTCCTTGGGTCTTGATACCATACCAAATAAAAGTTTAGTTTCAGGTATAGGCCGTGATTAAGGACGATCGAATTCGATGGTTCTCTCTATGGTACAATCACGCATCGACCCTTGTTTTATTTTGGACTTAGCAGAGCTTTCGTTCGAGAAACCGAATACGATTGATTTGCTGTGAGGTACAAAAGTATACGACCAGAAATTGTTGGGGTTTATCAAAGGTCCACTTAGTCATCTTATAGCATAAAACACTCAACTAGGTTGGATCTTCTCTGGTCAAACAAATTAATTCAGCCAAAGTGAGACACACCACATAGTAGCACTGCCTTCCATTCAAATAGATGCATTTCTCAAAAAAATCTGGAAATTAAAATCAGAACATAATGAAAATTTTGATAAAGTTTATACGACACGAAAAGAAAGAAATTTAAAGCGTTATGAAACTTCTAAAGAATGGAACGATAACTTATTTACTAGGTTTCCCAAGTTCAATAGGTTAACAAGAGTAATTGCTTACTTTAGAACGTTTTTATTGAAGTGAAATTTCTTATGCGACTTCCAACAAGTTTAACGCTACCATTTCTAAGACTCACTAAGAGATGGCAGTATTTACAAGATTTGTGACTACTTAGTTCTACTAGGCACGCAAGATGGCGTGCAAACAGTCATGCATTCTACTCTTCGGTGTGACCAGCCTTAGCTCAATTTCCATGAGTAGAATAACCTCGATAAACTTATGTAATAAAAATAATACAACAAGAAACCACTTTAATGATGTTCTTGGTGGTATTACTGATCGCAATGTACCGCGCGTTAAGTCCCGGACACTTGATTTTCCGGTTTGGTTTTCAGCACCATTAATCAAAATTTTCAAGAGAAAACAACGTCTCTGGGTTAAATGGAAAAGTTCAAGAACATCAAAGACTACAATGAGTTTTCGGAATACAGAGTAACCTTTAAAGATGCTTGTAACACTTGCTACTCAAACTATATTAAATCAGTTGAAGATAAACTTACCACAAACATTAAGTACTTTTGGACATATATAGCAAATCGCAAAAATAAATCAGGAATTCCATCCACTATGCATTATCAAAACTTAAAATCAAGTGCCCCGGAAGAGATTTGTGATATGTTCTCAGACTTTTTCCAGTCTGTGTTTGAACCTAGTTCACCCTCATTGTCCGCCTGGACCCCACCTACACACTGTAATGCCAATGTTAATTTGATCAATAACTTGCATATTGAGGAAGATAAAATACACAAAGAGTTAAAATTACTGGATCCATCCAAAGGAGCAGGTCCCGATGGGTACCCAGCTTTATTCTTTAAGGCCACCGCTGGCAGTATCTGTAAGCCACTCTATATCATTTACAATAAATGTTTAAGCGAGGATGAATTCCCGGATGAATGGAAACGGGCTAACATCACGCCTGTACACAAGAATGGCTCAAAACATGACGTGGAGCAATACCGCCCTATCTCGATCTTGTTGACCTTGTCTAAACTTTTTGAGAGACTTGTACACAATGAAATCTATCCTATCTTACACAGCGTCACTATCCCAGAGCAACATGGGTTTGTTCAGCGTCGTTCGACTGTTTCAAATTTATTAAAAAAAACATGGACAGGCGACTACAAGTTGACGCGGTTTATACTGATTTTAAAAAAGCGTTTGACAAGGTCGACCATTTAATCCTACTGAATAAGATTGCGTTTAATGGTATACGCGGTAATTTGCTTCGCTGGTTCTCATCCTATATTAAAAATAGAACACTGATGCAGTGAATATAACATCGGGTGTTCCACAAGGCTCAATCTTGGGACCACTATTGTTTATTTAAATATCAATGACATAGATAAGTGTTTTAAGAATACTAAGTTTCTTGTATATGCTGATGACCTAAAAGCTTATAGGTCTATACAAACTGTGGAGGATTGTAGACTGTTTCAACAAGATCTGGACAGACTCACGGACTAATGTATAGACAATAAACTACACCTTAGTCTCTCCAAGTGCAACTGCATCAATTTCACAAAGAATAAAGTGATTATTAACTTTAAATACTCATTCGCACGCACAACGCAGCACTCAGTCATGTATCTATTGTGAAAGACCTTGGTGTGTTGATTGATGATAATTTGTCCTTAAACCAACATGTAGAAAAAATTGTAAATAAAGCATTTAAGATGTATGGGTTTGTAATGAGATCGTCCACTGAATTAAAGCGGGTCTCCACATACCTTTACCTATATAAGACCATTGTACGATCACAATTAGAATATGCCGTCCCTATCTGGAATCTATTTTACCAGAAATACATAGACGAGATCGAAAAAGTCCAGCGAAAGTTTCTGCGAGCCATGCATTATAGATACCATAAAACGTATTTGTCGTACTCTCAGCTGCTAGACAAATATGGGCAGGTCAGCCTAGAATCTAGACGTAAGTATCTAGAGGCGTCTGTACTGTATGGTATTGTTCGTGGTGATTTTGATTGCATCGATCTCACGCGCAGATTATGTTATGTAGTCCCACGCACCGTTAATATACGTAGTACCCGTGCAGGTACCCTATTTGCTGTCAATACCTGTCGAACTAATTCTGGTTTGCGGTGCCCTATTCGTCGAATGGTTGAATAAGATTCACCATTTCGTTAAAATTGATATTTTTGTATGCTCAAAATCCAACTTTAAATATAATGTTATGAAAATTATTATTAACCAATGATATTATTAGGAATGTAACCTAGTTTAGATTTTATGATTTTATTATTTATTTGCTTTTAGCGTTAATTATTATTTTTATTCTGTTGCCGAGCAATTAAGTCAATTCGAATTTCTATTTAGCATGATGTAATTAATATTTCGTTTATTTAATTGTTTAATGATTACTTATTGATATTTCTTTTATCATTTGTTACTAATGTGATGTAATTATTGTATTATGTATAACCTATCTAGTGGCACTCATCATAATATTTTCTATTGTTAATCTGTGGATAATGTAGTGGGCTGCAATATTGTTAATATTTTGTGTTATCTTTCCCTGTTCCAACACATATTGTAGCTGTTTATTGTCCCTGAATAAATAAAATAAAATAAATAAGAAAACAACAGAATATTATTTAGAAGCTCAATAAAATAACGAGAGTGAATGCGTGGCACTCGAACGCATGCGTGTAGTATTACGAAGTTTCACTTCTTCCGCGTGGAGGGACTCCACGCATTTTTTTTTAAGTTCTACAAACACAATTTTTTCAGTATTTTTATTACTCTTACTTTAGAAATTAGAGAGGGGACACACATTTTACTACTTTGGAAGTTTCTATCTTTGAAATGATTAACTTTAAGAAAGAAAATATGGTTTTAGGAACCTCAATGTCATTTTTAAAGACCTATTTATAGACACCCCATACGTACCTACAGGTTTGCTGAAAAAATACTTTTTTTAGATAAGAGGGAAAAAAAGGATCTAAATCCTTTTTTTTTTCCTCACACACGATTACGATTACACGATTTACGATTTTTGCACAAAAAAAAGATTAATGTTAATCGTTTTTTTTGTGCAAAAATAAAATAATAAAAAAGCGGTTCACAGAATACATCTACCTGCCAGGTTTCAACTGTGTGGTCCTAATAGTTTTGGAATAAAGTGGCTGTGACATACGGACGGACAGACATGACGAATCTATAAGGATTCCGTTTTTTGCCATTCGGCTACGGAACCTTCATCGCTTTGCCTTCGAATGAGCATAGCATGATGTGACGAGGAAAGGTGAAATGTATGGGACTAAGGTAGCAATGACATTGTTGATAGACGAGAGTGACAGATAACTAAGGAAAATGTTGATGATTTAGGAGGGAAGAATTATGGCCGCTGTGCCGATCCCTGCTCCGCCGATACGAGACACAAATGACACCTGTTTTAAAAAGTTTGCGCTTGACCTCAGGGTTGGTCGAGGACACTTAAAATAAAAAGTGAAACTCTTTAGTTACTAATAAATTCATCACGGCTGATGATGGGGAAGAGTGGAAAGAAAAACAAGCGCTGCCCTCAAGTAACATGCAGAGAAATTGGGGCAGGCATACCCCCCGCATATTACTTTGTGACGAATGTGCAAAAACCCATAGAAGCTTTTCACCCGTAATTAAAACAGCTGTTTCATACATTCTATCAGTGTAGGTATTGCACTTGTAGGAAACAGATTTTTTTCATTTTTTAATTACCGATTTGGATTTTCTATGTGATAATTATGCTGAGTATGTGCTAAGCGTTTTCGCGCCTGTGTCCCTAACTCAGTTACACCCTGTATGCGTTAAGACAAATGAAACAAAGTAAACGTATTGTTAGTGCTATCGTAACAGCGGAACATGTTTGACAAATCCACTGTTTACATGACTGTGTCGCGGCGCCGTATCACCACGACACGTCATCACCCGCTATCAGCAACACAACAACACATCGCAGCCCTAACGCGCTGTGCGCCTGTGCCCGACTCACCTCACCTGTACATGTCCACTGGGAAATCCATTCTCATTCTATGTGGTGCTATATTAAAGGTTGTATTATTTTGAATGAAAAATATTAGACATACATATAAATGTACGTCTTTAGTGTGATGAATGCGAATTTAATTTAGAACGTCTTGCCAAGAATAGGGAGACAGCGAAAAACTAAACATGTTGCTTCCAGATTTAAAATAATTACTTATTTATTAATACTTTTACATACACTGTACCTTAAAATACGTATACGTTATTTTTATTACTTAACACGGTACAAAACTAGTATATAATCATCACATACAAAACGAACGCAACAAATAAAAAACGTCTTATTTATCTTTGTTGTCTGTGTATCATTCCACTTTCATAAGTTCCACTCATAGTTCAGTACATTAAATTAACTACTCTCACTTTGCAATGTCTTTATCGAGGTCACTGTAACTTATGTACATTTTGAGTATTTCACATCACAACCTCGGGTGTCCGCTCGATGAAGGATAGCGGCAGACCGTCCTTGATGCTCTGCACGATGCCGGCCTTGGGGTCGACGACGGGATGGCGCAGCGTGGTGGCCGCGGGCGCCACCGTGAAGCGCGACAGCACGGCCGCCAGCCCCGCCAGCGACTGCATCAGCCCCAGCCGCAGGCCTGCAACCACACAACACATTATACAAACTACTCAAGTATTAGGAGAAAATGTTGGTTCTAACCAACCTTGCCGACGAGAAAAATATAATTACAATATTAACGAAGGTGAGCATTATGGATGGATTTTTACAATGAGTCTATGACAGTTAATATATGTATATTAATTAAGATTACAGTTTGTCTGTAAATTCATAGTTTTGCCGATGCGATGCGCGATCCCATCCGGCACATAGAATGTACTTAAGAAATGAGAAGTATTTACCTATGCAGGCGCGGGGCCCGTCGCCGAAGGGCAGGTACACGAACTTGGTGTTCTCGTTCTGCTGGTCGGGCAGGAAGCGCTCCGGACGGAAGTCGTGTGGCTCCGGGAAGTACTGCGGGTCGTTGTGCAGCGCCTGCAGCGGGATGATGACGCTCACGTCGGGGTCGATGGTGACGTCCAGCTCGGGGATAGTGTAGGTGCGCGCGCACGTGCGGATCAGGAAGCCGAGCGACGGAAACATGCGCATGCCCTCGCTGAACGCGCACTCCAGGTACGTCATCTCCTTGACGGCTTCGTAGCAGAGCCGACCGCCGTGCTTGGCCAGCACGCGGTCGATCTCCTCCTGCACCTTGCGCTGCACTTCCGGGTGGTAGGCGAGCTGGTGTAGGGTGAAGCTGGTGGCCGACGACGACGTCTCGAAGCCAGCCGCGAAGAACACGAACACCTGCGCTGCGATCAGCTCGTCCGTTAGCTCCAAGGTAGCGATCTCAGGAGTGCCGTCCGATTTAATGTTTTCCACCGACTCTACCATCATCTTTCCCTTTTTCTTACACTCGAGCAACAAGTCAATGAAATCATTCCTGCCGGAAGGTTCATAATTTCTTTGTTTTAGTATAGCTGAGACTAAATCGATCATAGGTTGTTCTACTTTTTCCATATACTTTAAATGCTTACACCATTCTGTAAACATCTCTTTCAACATAGCTATGAAAACCTCCTTGGGTCCAAATTGAAATATTGAGGCTCCTAACTTCCTGAAGGCGGAGTTTTCGTCGTTGAGCGAGTCGGCGTCGAGGCCGAAGCCGCAGGCGCCGATGAAGTCGGTGGTGTAGCGTGCCATGAGGTCGCGCGCGTCCAGCGGGCGGCCGGCGGCGGCGGCGGCTAGCGCGCGCGTCTGCAGCTTCTCAGCACGCTCTACGATGAGCGGGAACATCGCTTTCAACTTGCCGCTGGTGAAAGCGGGCGTGATGCGCTGCCGCAGCATCCGCCATAGATCGCCGTCTGCGAAGAATAGGTTGCGCATCATCGGCTCTATCACTGTCTTGTGCTGGTTGAGGCCGCGAGGGTAAAAGTATTGAAAATCTGTTAACAGGATTCGCTTCACGATCTCGGGGTCTCTGATCACGAGCTCCGGATGCGTGGATCGGTAGAATCCCACAACTTTCTCTTTCGGATACTTCCAGTACATTTCGGCCGCCATCTGCGTGATGCTCTTCTGCATGAGGTAGACTTGCAAATTATTGCCGACCAGCACAATCGGTTTGTCATGTTTGACTCCTTTCTTCTCCCAGTATCTGAAGGTGCGCGTGCCGTACAGGTACAGCGCCACGATGGCGACGAGCACGATGGCGGCGGTGATCATGTTGATGTCTTGGCGTTGACTGCGGAGACAGAGCGACGCGAGCGCAGGGCCGGCTGCGGGTGGAGTGTGCCGGGGACTGCGGCCGCGCCGTGTATATAGGAGCGCGGCGCGATGCGTTATCTAGCCGCGCGCTATCACTCTGTGCGATCTAATTCAACTACCACTCAATTACTGTTGGGAAGAAGAAATAATTTCTAGTTAAATCATTATTTATATAATTTTATCTACGCCGGGATAAAAACCGCTTCTCCATGTCTACTTATTAATTAGTAAATAACTAGTCAGTGACAGTGAAAAAATGGGGATAATCCCGCAGGTCACGATAATGATCTACTAACCCGAGCTCAAATGTATGTTAAGATTTGAGCTCGGGCACTTGTTTAGATAGCACCTACACTAGGCCGGTGCTCCTGGGAAGTGCTGTGCTGTGACGCAACTAGACTTGCCGATAGTAGAGTGGTACTTCCCTACAATGAAAGCGTTCAGCTATGGGGTACCCCTGTTGGGTTTTGGTTCCTATATTATATCAATAATTATCATGGAATTCAAGCCATTATAATAAATAAATTTAATCTTTAAGGTAAAATACAATCATCTGCCTAGCCTTTTCCCAAACTATCTTGGGGTTGGCTTCCAGTCTAACCGGATGCAGCAGGAAGTACCAGTATTTTACATGTAGCGACTCCCTATCTGACCTCTACAACCCAGTAACTGGGTAATACGATAGCCTTTGTTAAGACAGGATGTCAGACTTTTGGCTTCTGACTACTCGTAACGACTGTCAAAGATCTACAAATGGCAGCCGGTTCCAACGGCTTAACGTGGTTTCCGAGGCACGGAGGAGCTTAAACATCGACCCGTGCGGCTGTTATTATTTAGCCACGAGCTCTTCGGTAAAATACAATATCAATATTACATTAACTCTCTGACGGTAATTAGGTTTTATCCGTGATCATGGCTCTTACAACAGAGCGCCGAAATATTAAAACAAATATTAAACATGGTAAATAAGTAAATATCCCGTTTTCCACCTTAATCGAAACTAAAGGTGAATTAGCACAGACCCGGTCGGGGCGTCGGCCACAGGTGCCTCGGCCACGGGGGCCTAAGCCACGGACCCGGGTAAATAACGGGTCAGTGGCGCTGAGAACTGACCACACTGATTACACGCAGTCAGTAGTCAGCTTAAAAATAGCCATTATTTATATGCAATTTATATTCATAATATGCAATACCTATATTATTGCATTTACTCTTATAGTGTAAAAGTTGCACTATCTAGTGTAACCCTAACAAGGTTATCAAAAAAATGTTTCATGAGATTAGCTAAATATAATCATGTGATAACAACACAAAATGATAACATAATAGTAAACATTAACACCTGTTTACAAAAGATCAAAGTCCATATTTTTGTAAGAACAAAATATAAATGACTGTCTCTTTTTGTGAGCTAAACAAATATGTAGGATTGTAGGAATATTACGACCTCTACGTCGATTCTGTAAAATTCAGACGACAACTCACATCTAACATCGCTATCCACTGTCACTTCGCGTAAGGTTCAAAATGACCTTGATTTTGTAGCCAAGGGAGCGTCAAAGTGACGGGGGAATTACCTTACAGAATGCCACTTCTTACGTCATCTCATACTTTATCTGTCAAAATCTCCCTGTTAATTTAGTTCAACCCGCTGACACGCTCGTAGTGGTAGCGCTAGTGTAAATTCGAATTATCAACCGGGTGATTAGAATGCCAATCGAGAAACTCACAGCGGATTCAGAATCGAAGTTCTAAGTGAGGTCTTACAGAATCACACCGCTGTACTTTGTACTACGTAATCTAAATAAATGTTCTGCATCACGATGACGAGCGAGTTCACGAGAGCTGCCGAACCTCCCACGTGAGCCGGCACATCGCGCCGCCAAAACAACCTCACAGCTCAAGCTCACTGGTGGCCAGAAACCAGCGCGCTCGCCTTCACCTCTTGTACGGAACTCTTAGCTACATGTCAATATAAAAGCAAATACTACGACTTGTAGCCAAGCTCCTGAGCATCCTACTTGAAGTCCATCACCATCATTTCAGCCCGCGGCTTCTGGATAGGTAGGTATGGTCCTTCATCTCTTCTGCCACCCTTACCAACTTCCCGGATGCGTGTGTTCCACGCCCAGGTGCTTTCCGCGGCTTCCACAACATCGCAGGCACACCGACCCTGGGTTTGTCGACCTAACGTGTAAGTATAGTACCACACGCACAGATAAAATCAAAACATTCAGCTGCATCAACATTGCAGCGTTGCTGCTGTATGTTTTGAGTGAGTGCAGTAACAAAGAAGTCCGCGACTGGAGCGTACACACTGTCACTTTACATATTGTTAGTTTACTGCCATTTACTGAACTCACTCGGTACCTATCCACGTCCATTCCTCAACAAACAATTAATGGAAATGAGTGCTCACATGCGGGAGAATGATGTGGCACCAGGTGACCAGCTACTCAAGTGCGTGACTCACTGACTCGCAACAATACCACATGCTTTCAAAACGTAATCTGTCCAAAGAAATACTTTTGTCATCATGCGGATTTAATTGGACTTTGACTCACAACTCATAATGATACTAGACGTGTATATTATAAATACACAGGTAATTATCTATTTGATGTAGGTGCTAATCACGATAACATTGATCAACATTATTTTTGTTGACGTTCCGTAAACGCTTGTTTTTAGAACGTTTGCGTTGCGTCACGCCCTTGTTTTATTATTAGCTCTCTGTGTCCCACTGCTGGGCAAAGGCCTCCCTTCCCTCCTTCCACTTATACCTATCCATAGCTGTTATTTGCCAATCCTTAATGTATAGAGTCGAGTTCGTCCCAGCATCTCACCATGTGGCTGAGGTATCATGTACTCCTGGACATATTCATTCCTCACATCTCCAACTTCTATGCTGCGCTTGTTGCTGTTGGTCCGACCTCGAGGCTGGAGCTACTCAGTTGGTAGAGAGTGTTAGGCCTAATCTAACACTCCACTGCCGTAGAGGAGAAAAGAACAATATCTTCGGCGAAGAGTAGATTTGTTAATGTTCTCTCGGCCACGATGATGACCCTATCCCTGCAATCGCTATTTACTTTTACAAGCATTGCTGTGAAGAGCTGTGGAGAAAGAGGGTCGCCCTAATTAAACTCTTTTCTTCTTTAGGTAATGATGGTCCATGGTTTATTTTTATTGCTGCTGTGCCTTTTTGGTATATTTTTTGTTGTAAGTTTGTACGTCTATGTATAATATAATATCGCTGTGCGATAAACTGAAATCTGCTTAAGAGTAGTCGACGAATGCAATGTATAAAGATTAGGTTGAATTCCAGATGTTTTTCTATAACCTGATTAAGGGAGTGTAAATGGACCGACCATTTTGGAGAGGCCACGGCGGAATCCGGCTTCTTTGGGAGGCAATGCTGATCTAGGAGGCCAGAAATGCGATTTTACATACGCGTTTTTTAGGCCATTTTTTTTTTGTCATCATCATCATCATTTCAGCCGAAAGACGTCCACTGCTGAACATAGGCCTCCCCTAAGTGACGCCACATTGACCGGCCCCGTGCGTTTCGCACCCATCGGATCCCCGCAACCTTCACCAGGTCATCGGTCCACCTAGTGGGAGGCCTTCCGACGCTTCGTCTTCCGATTCGAGGTCGCCATTCCAAAACTTTTCGGCCCCATCGCCCATCCGTTCTGCGAGCAATGTGCCCTGCCCACTGCCACTTAAGTTTGGCAATTCTTCGGGCTACGTCGGTAACCTTGGTTCTCTTGCGGATGTGCTCATTTCTGATTCGATCACGCAAGGAAACTCCGAGCATAGCCCTCTCCATTGCCCTTTGGGTGACTTTAAGCCTTCTGATGCGGCACATTGTGAGCGACCTTTTTTTTTAATATACAGATGCTATATGTATAAATAAATGTTGGTCTACACTGCCGAACGAGCGTATAAAATATTGTTATTATATTGTTTGGTGCTAAAGAACGCTGTGTGTGCGAGTACGACCCACACTTGCCGGGTTTTTCATACTTTAAACTTCCTTACTTCATCCATGCTAATGTCCTTCACCAAACCCCGATTCACTTGTCCGTCTTGTCCTAACAACACACTAAGTTACGTCATTGCCAGTCACTGATCAGTATCACGATGATTTGTTTTGATGGATGACGTAGCACCCGTGGCTACAACACCTGTAGCCGTAGCACCCGTAGCCGTAGCACCCGATGCCGTAGCACCCGTAGCCGTAGCACCCGTGGCCGTAGCAACCGTAGCCGTAGCACCCGTAGCCGTAATCCTTCGTAGTGGCCGTAATAGAACCATGCATTCAAAAGTCTAAGATAGTCAGTCATGGCCTGACTAATATTACAGTGTGCAAATATATAAATAAACATACAACACGTTTATCGACTATAATGGACGTAGCGTTACGACATTTTTTAACAATGTCCTACAAATGCTTGTAACGCAACGTGGTTAAGATAGCCAGTGCGTGGCCAGCGCACGGCGTGGTGGCTTGGCTTAAGCCAGCTCGCATCCCGCAGCCCGCCAGCGCACATGTCCTATTCGCACTGAACCGCGTCTCTACTGGGCACACTTGTACATTACAGTCATAGAAAGTAACTGGTTTGCTCACAACTGCCCTTCTAACAACTTGTATTTAGGTACACGACACCCGCGACCGCGGCGGCGCATTACTGAGATTGTGCTGCTAACTAAACTTAAATCCTCAAATAGATGTCTGTTTATAGCTTAACGAGACATGAGACAATTCCTTCTCTCGTGCATACGTTTCTACATCTGAACTCCTCACTCGGTGCAGCACATTGTTAACAGTCAACAAATGTAATTTTGACGTTCAACATTCCATACACGTTTGTTACCAGCTCTCGCGCACAGCGTCTCCTGCCGGCGACTTCGTGCGCGTTGAAAACGTTAACGTACCCTATGGCACTTCGTTATAGTGTAGTTTTACATCAGTGAAAGGTTTTTTCAAATCGGATATGTTGTTTCGGAGATTACCTCCTACATCTAAACTGACGAACATTACCTTTTAAAATTTAGTGTAGATATACCTTTTGTTGTTGAATCTTTGTGTTCTTACAGTACCTGTTGTTGGCAATGTTTAGGTGTTGCAGACAGTTTCAGTATGTTGTCCCGAGCCGGCGCGCGCAACGCCGGGCGCCCCGGGTTCCGTGGCGGTGCGGAAGTGTTGACAATGGCACAGTGCCTTTACTTTATGTACGTTGTACGTAGCGTCAAAGTAAACAACGCCCTCAACTCTCCATAATATTACGTATGTATTTACATTATTTACAAAATCAAAATATACAGATTGTGCCTCGAATGTAGAAGAGCCGTCAGCTTCGCTTCACCACCCCGCCAGCAGCGCCGGCGCGAGCAGTGCCACGAGCGCGAGGAGTGTGCAGTGTGCGGGGGGGGCGGAGGGGGCCGCGCCCGCCGCCTGGTCGCGCTGCATCGCCTCCGCGCGATCCTCTGCAACCAACACCTGCGCTGAGCACTGAGCATGCAACACGACACGAACATACCTTACCATACGAATGCTGGGACAATCTCGCTACTTGTTTATGTCTTCATTTAACTGTTACTGTTGAGTAGTGATGACAACATTTATGTGACTTGTTTAATTAAATTTAAGTCTTTCTGTAATAGTTTTCTTCTTTATTTTGTTATAGTTTAGACTCTTTTTAGGGTTTAGTAGCCGAATGGCAAAAAACGGAACCCTTATAGATTCGTCATGTCTGTCTGTCTGTCTGTCTGTCCGTCCGTATGTCACAGCCACTTTATTCCAAAACTATTAGGACTACTCAGCTGAAACTTGGTAGGTATATTCTGTGAACCGCTTTATGATTATTGTACAAAAAAAAATATAGATAAGGATATCCCCCCATACATGGAACTAAAACTAAAAAAAAAACTATCAAACCTATACGTGTGGGGTGTCTATAGATAGGTCTTTAAAAATGCTATTGAGATTCTTAAAACCATTTTTTTTCAAAGTCAATCTTTTGAAAGATAGACACTTCCAAATGAGTAAAACGTGTGTCCCCCCCCCCCTCTAATTTCTAAAGTAAGAGGAGAAAAATTCTGAAAAAAATATGGGGATGTAGAACGTAAAAAAAACTTTCAACGAAAATTGGTTTGAATAAGATTTGATATGTAGTTTTTGAGATATGGGACTTTTTCACCAAACTGCAGCAGTAACTTTGTTTTTCATTAACTTACTATGAAAAACAAATTTAATTTTGCGGTTGAGTGAAGGTTTACTAATGAATGACCGTTCAAAACATTGTTATTATATTGTTTGGGGCTATTGAACCCTGTGTGCGCGTAAGACTCGCACTTGGCCCGTTTTTTTTATTTACCGATTGTTTGTGAATGTGTGTACATTCTAGGCCTTATAGATTGCTAGATACTTGGCAACTTTTTGTCTTGTTATCCGTTTTGTAGAAAGCAACGAGTTATTGTCGGGCATACTTAAGTACTAACGCTGTAATGTAACATAGAAATATTGTAAAACCAAAAGATTTAAAAAAAAAATCCTAGAATCGTTTTAATTGAACGTCGATTAAAAAGTTTTAATGATCCGTGGCAGTTTCAGTCCGTCAGTTGGAAATTATTTGAAGCAGATGTGTGTAAGCATCGCAGAGCAGTAGTCTGGCTCGGGGGTGACTCACCGTCGTCTTCGAGCGTAAGCGTGAGCGCGGCGGCGCGGCCGGCGGCGCTGCACGTGTAGGCACCGGCGTCGTGCGCGCTCAGCTCCGCCAGCGTCAGGCGCGACTCCACGTGCGCCGCCCACCGCGCCGTGTCCAGCGCCACGCCCCCCCGCGGGCCCTGCAACACACGCCTACGTCACACGCTGCGCCACAGCTGGCCGCAGCTACGCCACAGCCGCACCGGAGCGCACACTACCTGCAGGCTGATGGGCTGCTCGCCCTTGTGCCAGCGCACGTCGAGCGGCGGCAGCGGCAGAGCGCGCGGCGGCGGCTCGTAGCGCGCCTCGCACGCCAGCGTGGCGGCGCCTCCCGCGCGCCCGCGCACCGCCGCCGCACCCAGCACTGACACCACCACCACCGGCACCGGCTCGTCTGCAACCACCACCACATTGTAACGCGCTACACTCAACTAACTCAGGTCCGGCAGGCGGCAAACGCTATGCGGCTAGATGAACATGACACCTCATCCAAGCTGGAAGTAAATTGTCTGAATTAGTCTATACTAATCATCCCAGATGACAGTACGACAGTGGCGTCGACAAGTCTAATAAAATTAAAAATCTGTATCCTTTTCTCGAAGCCATTCAGGACATTTCCGATGTCAATACCCAAGAGGCAGTACAAATTAGCTTTGAAGAGTTTTTGCCTTCCGTCCACCTGGCTTCTTCAAGAAGGGTATTGAACAATTACCACTGCCATGGCAGACATGCATCTCAAGCATCGATGGCCGCGGTGCATTCTTTGATTAATTTAAAAATAAATACTTTTACTTTTATTATACAATTTCATGTAAAGATTATCATAATCCGGTATCCGGTATCCGGTAATTCGGAACTACTGATCCTATTCCGGGATTTCTTTCACTAATGGGAAGCGATATTATCCTCGGGTGTCATAAGACTATATTTAAAATGTTCCCGTGGAATCATTTCCGATCATGACGCGATAGAGGCTGCAGGCAAGATTAGTTTCAGAAGGAGTGAGAATATGGTAGTCGTCGAGTCGACCCCAACACAGTTTGGAAAAGGCTGGGAGATGATAAGAATATGGGGAGTCGGTCTTATACTCACCCACGACGGTGAGGTTAAAGAAGAGGCTCATCTTGGGCTCGGTGTTGACCTGGCACTCGTAGCGGCCGGCGTCGCTGGTGCGCAGGCGCTCGATGCGCAGCGTGTGTCGGCTGGCGGCACCGGCAGCGCCCGGGGAGCCCGAGCCCGCCGACACGCGCGCATCCGCCGTGAACACAGCGCCCGCATGCGACAGGATCTGCAGGTCGCGCGACCGCACCCACGACACCTGCACACAACAATGTGCAGTCGTTACCTCATATTCTTATAAACTGCATCCGTAGAACGTGAAACTCGAATACTAACACTTGAACACAACATAAATTCGTAAATCGGTTTGTCGACAAAAAAAAATCAAGAATATCGTCCGTTGAGTGAGGTATGCAGTGACTAGAATAGCAACAGACAACGAAAATAGATAGATACAATGTGCACGCTATTGGAAAATAGAATATCTGTAGGTTTATTTCTGTGTCCTCGACATTGACCACGGATTTCGGTTTATTATAACCACAAGCAATTGCTTGCAGCGTGTATTGTAGCGTAGCGTGTTCCGTAACTTAACTTCAAGAGTGAAATTAAAAAAGGTATAAGTTGTTGCACAAACTAAACTCAGCGGGTGGATATTAAAACAAGTAGTTCGACCAAAAACAATTTTTTTTCTGGCATGAAATCTGAATCGCCAGTACTCTACAATACACTTGGCCAGTTTCACTTCAAAATTAAAAACAATCGTAACCCGATCAAATCCGGCTCGCAAGGCATCTGTGGGCGGCGATGAGTAAATACAAAAATGTGATTACGTCGCGATGCAAACATTTCGCGAAAGTTATAGTGTAGTGTTGGCAGTGCGCGCTTCCGGGCGCGTGCGCCGTGGGCGCGCGGCGCGTGCCACGAGCTATATGCGGCGCGCTACGGGGGGAGGGGGAGGGGCGAGTCGATGACCGGCATTTTTCAAATCGCTCACGATCAGTGTCAGGTGTTTGTTTTTAGCGGCGCGATGGTGACGTCGCGCGAGGATCCCGAGGACCGTGCTGTCGACCACGCACGCGTGCTGCCGTTACCAGGTGCCCACGCGCCCGTGTACAGTGAGTACAGTCCTCACATCGTAAACTATAATGCTCCAATGCGTTTCACATTACACACCCGTTATCGATTCATTCCGATGATATTTCTGGAACCCGATGGAATTGTTTACGACACTCATTTAGGGGCTTTATAGTTAATTTCAATTTATATCTGAGTGATTATTCCGTCATTTTACTATTTCAGTAAACTCGTATACCTACTGAGGATGTGTTATCAGTTACATGTATGCACGCGCAGCTGTGGGGCTGAGCCGCTCGGCTCCAGCGCAATTTGCTAAATTCGTGTTGTAACAAGTTTTAAATTAACCTTTCTGGTGTTAGTGTTAACTGTCTTGCTCGTTAGATAGGTACTACCATCTCACACAATAAACTCATTTATTAAAGTGAAACTTTTATTACATCGTCTCAACTTTTTCGTCTGTGTGCATGTCGCGTGACGCTCGGCCGCGTTTTATACCCTTAATGGAATATTATTCCAAAAATTTTTAGTTAAATGTCTATAATGTGAAAAAAAGTTTCACTTTTACCGTGGTTTCATAAAACCACACAATCCTTTTTTTTTTTAAGAGCGGCCGGTTTTATTGCAAAACTATGTTGGGGTCGGCTTCCAGTCTTAGGTACCAGATACACCTGAGCACCAGTATTTAACGTGGTGGGACTGCCTATCTGACCTCCACAACCCAGTTAATGGGTATACGATACTTGTTCGCGGTCGCCACTTCAGAACTTTGCGGCCCCATCGCCATCCGTTGTGCGAGCAATGTGCCCAGCCAACTGTCTCTTAGGTTTGACTTACTTCAGGCTACGTTGGTAACCTTGGTTCTCTTTCGGATGTCCTCATTTCTGATTTGATCACGCAAGGAAACTCCGAGCATATCCCTCTCCGAAATGGAGAGGGTTATGTTCGGCCTTTGGGTAACTATAAGCCTTCGTATGTAATCACTGGCAACACACACTGGTCACAATTATGTAATTATTACAAAGCTGAAGAATTTATTTGGTTGATCGCGCTAATCTTTCAGAAAAAAGCTTTTAGTGTTGGATAGCCCATTTATCGAGGAAGGTTATAGGCCTATAGGAACGGAGCATCAATGAAAAATATTACAAAAACGGGCAAAATGTGACGCAGACAAAATTGCGCGGGTCACCTATTGTTCTATTATACATATGCATTGTCTGTGAATGGTAGAATGTAGTACGTAGTAGCCGCGAACGTAGAATGTAGTGTAGTACTGACCGACTTGTCGCGCAGGCGGAGCACGCGGCAGTCCAGCGTGGCAGCGTGCCCCGCCGGCGCCAGCACGCTGGTGAGCTGGCGCGCCGCGAACGCCGGCCCCGCTGCCCCCGCGCCCCCCTCCCCCTCCGCCACGGACACCACCTCACCCTCTGCGCACCAGCCAGCGCGACCTGCACAACACATTACACCTGCTCTTTAACTTAAATTCCAAGATTATTATAAATAAAAACTTTTTTACAAAAAAAAAATAACCGACTTCCATAAAACACTAAAAAGTGGCAAATAATTTTAGTTTCGGTAGTCGGTGACTTGTTTGTTTCATTTACTTTTTTGCCACCGACTTCCGAAACTAAAATTATTTGCCACTTTTTAGTGTTTTATGGAAGTCGGTTATTTTTTTTGTAAAAAAGTTTTTATTTTAGCCTTTTCAGTTGTGGTATCTCACTTTAATCCTAGTCAAGTATAATTTTTACATTGTAACTAGACACCAGCACATCATCCATACATACGACAAAGGACAAAATGCATAATAAAGAGGATGACTCAAAAAGTACCTAAGCAAAGATAATAAAATTCGTATGGCTCCACCGGGCAAGCTTCTCTACCAAATGAATGAAAAATCATCTAAATCGGTCCAGTAATCAGGGAGAAATCGGTGTACATACGTGAAAAATTTACATCTAACAAAATTTTTAATAAAATGAAAACTATATGGCCAAACTATATTATTTTTTTATGGGACCAAATGGCAGGTATTCCACATCAAACTAAAGAAGAATCACGCAAATTGGATCATAAATCTCAGCGTAATCGGTGTACATACATAAAAAAAAACTAATCGAATTGATAAGCTCCTCTTTATAGAAGTCGGTTAAAACAGTTTTTTTTTTTAACTTATTATTGGTACACCTGGAAAGTGCATACCGTTACGATTCCAACAAAAAAAGAATTTTCCAAATCGGTTGGCAAGCGACGGAGTAATGCGCGAACAAACATTAAAAAAAAAAAAAAAAAATACAGACATCCGAATTGAGAACCTCCTCCTTTTTTAGAAGTCGGTTAAAAATTGACTTGCATTTCCAATAATATGGTCTAGAATGCCTAAATTACTAATTAAGTTATTATTAAATTTATTCAAATTGCTGGATGTTTATGTTGTGTGTTTGTACAGTTTATCTGAATTTTTTATAATGGTGTGTAGTACTCGAAAACAACGGTTTGACTGCTGTGATCAGAAGGGGGGTAATTAACAATGGATTTATCTAAGTAGTTGCAGTTACAAAAAACATTATCAATACATGTAGCCGTATTTGTAGTAATTCGGGGTTGCTTCCGAAAACACGTTTAACAAATTAAATGATTTAAAAAGATGCAAAAATCGACTACTATTTGAATTTTTGTCTAAAATATTGACATTAAAGTCACCGCAGATAACCAGTGATTTATTATCAGTTGCAAGTTTTGCAGTTTTGCTAAAGCATCTTCCATTGCTGACTCAAATATGGAGTAGTTTTGATAATTTGGGTGTCTGTAAACGCACACTATTATATGCTTATCCAGCTCAACACAAGACAGTTCAATATTATGCTCAACCGAAAGATCAACAATATCGTTCCGAGACTTTTTAATACAATTTTTAACTAAGATTAATGAACCCCCACGCATCTTAGATTTTCGGTTAATGCAACTGCCCACACTGTAATTTGCGTAAATAATTAGCATTTCATTGACTTTTAACCAATGTTCAGTGAAAAAATAATTTCAAATATTGTTTTTTCTAAAAATGATTCAATCTCTAGTTGCTTTAAAGAGAACCCTTGAATATTTTGAATGAATAATTGCAAAAAAAAAAACCTCACGGATACAGACGCAGAGGTAGACCGAAAGCAAGATGGAAGGACGAAATAGAGGCAATCGCAGGAAAAGGCTGGACTGATGTCGCCAAAGACCGAGACGATTGGCAATCTCTGGAGGAGGCCTTTACCCGAAAAAGGGTCCAATTAGCTTAACATCTTCTATTTTTATTTACTTACTAGCTGTGCCCGCGACTTCGTCCGCGTGGAATCAGAATTTTTCTAAAATAGAAGTAACCTAAGTTACTCCTTATTACATAAGCTATCTGCCAGTGAAAGGCCCGTCAAAATCGGTCCAGCCTTTCCAGAGATTAGCCAGAACAAACAGACAGACCAACCGACAGACACAGACAAAAATTGTAAAAAATAATACTTATATACCTGATCAACAAAAATGTCATGATTTTTATATTTATAACATTACATTGCATGTTTGAATGAATCTAATATCTAATTATTATAAATCTAATATTTAATTTAAAGTATCTTGTTTAAACTCTATGATTAATTTACTATTTTATTATTGTTATCCTTAAAAATGAAGTTTAAGAAGTGTTAACACCTAAAATGTTTTTAATAAAATTGTAATTTAACAGAAAGTAAGGAGTCAAATTTTAACCTATTCAAATTCCACATTTGCATGACTCAGTGTTATTAATTTGTATAGTTTGTAATTTTATTTGTGAAAGCTAATGGAATTAAAAGCCTTTTTATTTTATTTTTATTAATTGCAAAGAATTCTGCTTAGCCCCATTTTTATATTTAGCTATTTGATAGCAAGAAGGTTACTGGTATCTTCTGTTGTCTTACTTACTAGTTTAAATGAGCATCCGGAGTGAGTCCCGAGACTCCCGTGCCATCACCAGACAACAAGCTCCTGTCACTAATACACCCTCGTTGAGAATTTTCCATGCTCACACATTGAACCTCCTCAGTAAAATAATAGTAAATAGAAAAAAAAACTATATTAGTCGCAGTGTTTATAATAGAACTAAGCTTAGACATACTATTTATGTCTGTGTGAATATTATAAGCTAATAACATCATCATAATAACATCATTCAACTCAACCATATTGAAGGGAACTAAATGACCCGACACACGCGCCGCCATCAGCGTGATATTTGAGTGAGCATGACATACTCCGCTAGGGCACAATCAAACCGGCCGCGGGGCCCGTGATGATAGTTGCTACAATCACATTGTCTCTTAATTCCTTTATCAAAAGTCTTGTACCATTGCACATATTGGAAGGGCTTGGAGTACCTATACTATGCGAACACCCCTCTCCCACACTTCGGTGCCATCACTCTCGCCGCGTTGCTCGCTGCGCTGCGTGGAGCCACAACGGCGCGTCAGCGTGTAATTTTTGTATATATAGATACTAGCTGTCCCGCGCAACTTCGTCTGCGTCACATTTTCCCCGTTTTTGCAACAATTTTCAATGCTGCACCGATCCTATTGGTTGTAGCGTGATAATATATAGCCTATGTCCTTCCCCAGGTTGAAATCTACCTCCTTGCTAAATTTCATTAAGATCCGATCAGCCGTTTAGTCGTGAAAAGATAACAAACAAACATACAAACAAACAAACAGAGTGACTTTCGCATTTATAATATTAGTATAGATGTCACACTAGCTCATGTTTGGGGCTTCACCGTTGTGAATTAAAATGCTGTCATGCAACTTAAAATGCTATTAGCTAATGCTACCATAACGTAAGTACCATAACGGCTGACCATAACGTCATAGTTATGGTCAGCCTTTGTTAAAACAAGTGTATTCAAAAAAACTGAGTTCGCTTCGCTTTCTCTTGCAGCCTACTTCGTCTTGAAACTTGACTGAGTAATAATACTGTTCATCTTGTCTTTCATTTTATTTTATTGATTGAGATTGATATCAATAATATTATGTTTTATACATTTTTAATTATTTTTCCTATGTTATTTATTATAATTTTCAAAATTACCTGTTACTAGTTTGTATTATTTGTAACTTGTGTGTGTCAATAAATTGATTTATTTATTTAGATTGAGTATCACAGAGGCTTATTTTTTCTGCCTCTAGTTTGGTACTCTTATTGGATTTTCGCATGATCGATCGATATAGCCCGAGGCTGAAATAAATTAGCAGCCCCTTGCTCCGATGCATTAAGAGGCAATCATGTCATACATATTATGGTTGCAAAAATGTAGCATGTGATTGATCTCAAATTACATTTCTGACTTAATTCGCTCGTTCTTGCAGCCTAATTTCGCTTGAAAATTATCTTTGTTTAAAATTCGCCCATGTAACTAATGTATTAAGGGTCAACTAACTTTTTGTTGAGCTCGCTCTTATTTACCTTGATTTTTTACTTTGTCTTAAAGTCGACCAAGTAACTCCTGAATGAAGGAACAATACTCTTGGAGCCTTTGGTCTTTTCCTCTTAAAATTGTCTCCCTCAGTCAGTCAAGTAGTATCTATTTCTGAATAAAAGAACCAAAGAAAAAACCGGCCAAGTGCGAGTCGGACTCGCGCACGAAAGTTTCCGTACCAATATTTATAAAAACGCAAAAAAAAAACATTTTTATTTTATTCTGTTTTTAGTATTTGTTGTTATAGCGGCAACATAAATACATAATCTGTGGAAATTTCAACTGGCTAACTTTCACGGTTCATGAGATACAGCCTGGTGACAGACGGACAGACGGGACGGACGGACGTACAGCGAAGTCTCAGTAATAGAGTCCTGTTTGACCCTTTGGTTACGGAACCCTAAAAACTAACTTTTCCGGAGAGGAGACTTTTCAAATAACAAAACAAAATTACCTAACCAATCCGTGCTAACATTATTTAGTTAGCTATTACTTTTTAGATTCTTCTTTCTTCTTCAGTTGCTCCGTTGATAGTAAATGTAACTCTTAAAAATATTTTTTTTTTCCATCCGTGGGCGCCGAATGGGATGCCCACCATTATATCCGGCGCCCTGGGTGGTCACCCAACCTATCCCTACGGAACCCTACCCTTACGCCGCTACTGACGCTACTGGACTTATGGCCTTTGACTGTAATTAGATACATCTGAATCATAATGTAGTCCGAACGTAAAATGTGAACTGATTATAGCATGAATGACACACGCTACCTCACGACCTCGCGGGGTGAGGAACTGAGGAACGCCGCGAGGAGCGCGCGCGCAAGGCCGTGGCGCGTGAATGGGGCGTGACGTCACGCGCGTACTCCAGCGCCGCTGCACACTGCAGCACGTCCGGCCTGCGCGCTGACTCACTGCACTGTACTGCACTACACGCCATCGACAATGTAAACTATGCAATTCTTGGAATTACTTTAAATACACGCACAGATCCACGCGACGCGACACCGGTATTCACATTAGCGACTGCTGATATTCAACGTCATGGACATTGAATTAATTTTCCCTGCGTGAACTCACGAAACGAAAACTCAACATACGAACGTAGCAGTGTCAAACATAAATAGGGGATAATCCTATTTGTTTTTCTTTGTCCGTCGGGTAGTTTATTGAAAAGTATTGGACACGTATTTTTTCTTTTTTCACGTGGTCATAAAATTACGGAGATATATTGAGTTGAAATGGCGCATGACGTCACATGTAGGTAAGTTTTATACCCACTTGTGACGTAGTAAGCCCCCACTCTCCAACTTTAATAAGTTCTAACTAAGTAATTTTTTTATATTTTGATAAACCAAAAAATACGTGTCTAATATTTTTGTATTACCTGTCTGACGGACAAAATAGAATGTCGTTTTCTTTACCCAGTCCGATCCCTTTATTAACGAAAGGACGTCCGGTATTTGAATCCGTACTCGCCCAGTATTCGCTGTGACGTACTCGAATACTCTAGGACGTTCTGGATCTAGATGAATCGAAACGTACCTCCACCTACGCAGCCAGTGAGATTCACAGAGCTTCCTTATGCTATAATATGTAATACCGGCCTATCACTATTACACTTCAGGGCAAAGGTCACTTCGCGTACTGAGAAGGCAAGAGCTTTTATTACCACGCTTTAGTCAACTTCTGTCACATCCACTTTCTTTCGATGGTTTTCATCACTCGTCTGCCTAGCCTTTCCCCAGCTATGTTGGGGTTGGCTTCCAGTCTAACCGGACGCAGCAGAATACCAATATTTTATATTGAGTGACTGCCTATCTAGGTGAGATACTATGCCACAACCCATTTACTGGATAATACCCCTTGGTAAGGCTGAATGTCGGAATCTCGGGCTTCTGACTACGCGTTAAGTCGTAACGATTAGCGACTGTGAAAGATCTATAAATGGCAGCCTAAGCCTTAACGTGCTTCCCAAACCACGGAACGACCTCGGCAAGAACTGCTTAGTCTCGAAGAGTTTGTGTTTGAGAAACCTTAGCGATCAAGAAATGCGATAGATACGGACGATACTGAGTGACAGTAATAATGTATGCATGGCTCAGCATGTGGAGTAAGTGTCACGTAGGAGGTGTCGACGCCGGGGAGCTTCCTGCCGCCGTCAGCGCGGGATGAATCAGGCGGATGCGCAACGCGTAGCATGCGGACCCGCGCACCGCCGCTTGCGTGTGCCCCGAGCTCGCAGCTAACACTGCTTATTAGAAGGATTCACTCAGGTACTAATACTGCACTTTAACCATGAGGTAGACTTACAGCTGACTGGAGCAGTGTTGTACACTGTGTCGCAGCGGACTACGACGGGTGCTGGCGGGCCCTGCGGCATGGGCCTGCCGGTGCGAGTGGGACTCAGCTATAAATACGACAAACTCTCGAGTCACGGCCGCCATCACTGGACCGGAAAAGACAATATAAAAACGTTCATAAAATTTGAGATAATGTAGGAACTGTAGGGATGATGTACATAAGTGACGGTCTTCGTTCAGCAAACCCTGGTAACACTGAAGATGGTGTGACGTCACTCCCGAGCACGAACGCGTAACATCTTAACGAGCTACGACTCTACGACTAGGTAATAAGTGGCGTCAAAATAGAAGCAATTAACCGCATTGTGACATTGCCGCTTCTGTTTGTGGAGCAACCGCCCGAAATAACGGCGCGAGCTACTGAATCACTGACATCACACGGCTCACACCAGTCACACACACCTCGCGCCCCGCTACCAAGATAAATACAACTACTGATCTGTTATCTGATGATGTAAGCTCTAATCACCGACGAGTACCTTCGATTCGAAATATTAAGTTCTAATCCAAAACATAATAATAATATTTTGAACTATTCATATGTACAGCAAAACTAAAATTGTTTTTCATAGTATGTGAATGAAAAACCAAAATTACTGCTACAGTTTGATGAAAAGTCCCATATCTAAAAAACTAGATATCAAATCAGGATGGACAGACAGACAGGACGAATCTATATTTTTTTGAGAGTCAAGTGTAAGTCACCAAATTGTATTTAAATACCTATGGATTTCTACTGTTTTCTGGTTCAATTTACATGAATATTTTATAACTACCTATTCGCACGGATTTGAATAGAGTGCACACACATGTAGAGATATTGTTTGAAGTGTTGGATTTTATAAATTGTAAGCTGGAAGTTAGGTAGACACCTGGGTGCTTATAATTTGCTTTACAATGATGTACCCCGAGGCAAGTGCACCGGGACCGGGCTGAACAATGCGCCCGCGCCGCGCCGTCACGCAGTGCGCGACGGATGCAAGGCGCGCGGGCAGACCACCCGCCAGCAATATTGTACACTTAGTGCACTAGCCCTACGGACGAAGCTTCTAAAAGACAATCAGCTATAGGGCGCAGTTCTGCCTCGACCTACAAACGATTGGCACACGAATGAGAACAGTATTGTTTCTTCGGGCAATATATGACGACACGGTCAAGATGAAAGGGGCGCTGGTTAAAATGTTTACATCTAGTCCGGCCGGCTGCGCGGCGCGGCGGCGCCTGCGCTGCTATTGGCCGCACTAGCGGGTTTATGCGGACAACGACACAACTCGATACAAACGCGCCGCGATGTGATGCCACTGCTGCACTGCAGGGGCAGGCGGCGCATCGCGTGCGTTGTAAGCACTATATACCACTAGCTGCGCTTTCTTTATAACATGCTGCTAAATAAGTTCAAATTAAACAAATAAGTAGTCTTGAATGAAAGTGATGTTAGCTTTGACTAATGTGGATCAGAAAAACAATTAATTGACCCCAGCTACCTTAGTGACTCGTTGCTTGTGGGTCAGAGTCAGAAGCCGCTGATCCGCTGCACTGGACCGCTGGGCTACAGCATGTGCAAGTGTCGTGACGTCACAGCGAACACGCCGGACGCCACGTGCGCGTGACTCAACTTCGCTGGAATTTTCAGTAAAATGTGCACATGCGTGCCAGAATACTCTCAGTCTCAGCCCATCCCACCGCCGCCGCGCCGCTAATGTCCTTCGTGTGACACACAACATACCGAACAGTTTCCAAATACTTCAAATGGACATTAATGTTGCTGAGGTGCGCGGTGGAGCGCTGCCGCATGCTGAGCTGACTTAACGTTAACATCTGAAGAAGTCACATACAAGGGCAAGGTGCAGAAGACCCTTCACGAAGCCGTCAACCAAGCATTATGTGTATCAAACTTAGTAACCCTTGATGAATCGATTTGGATGAATGAAACGCCGTTACATTTGTGTTGGTTAACATTAAAAAACACTGGATTTTGGGCGCCTTATTGTGGAGTTGGTTTTTTTTTCTTTCAAAACCGATGAGTAACGTATCAAAATGAAGGGGTTTTTAAGGCGATTGCAAATATTTAAAAGCAATTCGAAATGACAAATCGTATAAAAAAGTTATAGAAAGATAACGGCTGAAAAAACTGAAAAGCAAAGAACTTCGATGTCCCAATAGTTCGGTGTAGCAAATACTGGTATTCAGCTGCATGCATAAACTGGGAAGCCTTCGTGTTCGAAGATATCCATTCCATTTTCATAGTTTTATATTCTAGTGGTTCTCATATGCTTCCAACTTTTATTAAATTTGCTTGTTTTTTGCCTTTTGATCTTTTCAGTCAGGTTTTTTTGTTTATCATTAATTTTTTTCTAAAGGACTTACAATGTATTTGACAAAACTGTTGTAGATATACTTGTTTTAATTTGAAAATACTACAGGAACAGTAATGTTGCCTATTAGGGATTTTTTTTTTGCGTCTTTATCTTCATTATTGTATTACGGTACCTACGATACGATATCAAGAACCCAATAGTTTGTGGAACCTCACCATATTTGAACTCAAGAATACACTCGTCTATGGTCCAACCTGTATTAGCCACCAGCCGCTGCGCATTCCCAGTCCAGTAACAAGATTTTGAGCAAATCAAATGAATGGGACGGTTACGGAAGCGCTGCTGTATCGCCGCTGCTTTAGTCTTTATCAGTGAGTGGGAGGCCACACTTCATTAAGCTTCAGCAGTTTTCAGACCTTAGCTTCAAACATTTTTCTTTCAAAGCTGTAACTAACTTTGCACGGACTGAAAGACTCTAAACGAAGCATGCGAATTTGCCTGAGCTGCTTTATACGATAGCGCCAGCCTACCGTGCAGCGGTCCGCGACTCTGCATTACTTTAAGCGAAGCACCACCATTCGTAAATGGGTACCTACCAGATATTATCGATTAAATAAGTTTTCGATATCGAAGTTACGTGCGTAATAAGCGCGCATACCACATGTTTTTCTATATATTGCTCTTGGTATAACAATATAGTTAGGAAAAGCCAGACGATTGCTGTTGGTATAGCAATATCAATACCAATACCAAGAGCTTAATTTAAAATTATCAAGAAGTATTTCTATTTCTCTATCACCCTTCATCTGACGTAATCAGGTAACTAAATGTACAGTGTATGAGTAGGTGTGCCGCTGACGCGCCGCGCGCGGCGTCGGCGCGTCAGCGGCACACCACACCGCGGAGCGAGCGTGTTATCATCTCTACAAGATAATGTTGTGAGCTCCTACTCGAACGTTTCAACTTATGGATGCTTGCCAATTCATAATGTTGTTGAGGTTGTGTTATTTTTGTATCGGGATCATCGAACCAGCGCAACGGGTAACGCAACAGCGCCCTCACGCTACTGTAGCGACTAGCGCCACCGCAACCATGTAACTGAACGCACTAATTGGCGCGTGGCGCTACCACAGTCCCAGCTCCCAGCCTTTCTTTATTATTAGAATCTTTAGCCCAAAGCCCTAAATTGTTCATCGTATTGCAAGCGCCATAGTCGAAATACATGTGGTGGTGTGGCGTGTGGCGAATAGTGTAGTGTCACAGAATAGATATATAGTACTTGGTAGTGTGGCGTGACGTGTAGTGTAGTGTGGCGTGGCTTGTCCATGTGGCGTGTATTGTAGAGAGAGGAGTGGGGAGTGTGGCATGTAGCGTGTCAAACTGGAGGTACCTGCGAGCGCAGGCAGCGCGGCCAGCAGCAGCAGCGTGGCGGCAGACATGTCGCCCCGCCCCCCGCACCCCAAGTTCCTCCCTCGCCGGCTCCACACACGCGGCGCACAGCTGCAACACAACACAAAGTGGTAGGTTTTGCTCCTATTGGTTGTCCTGGCCAACAGACAGAGTTACAGGTGAAATTACCAAGCGTGCTTGGATAGGCAAAGCCAGAGCTGCTCTAACTAAATATGATCAAAATGTATGCAACGGCCGATTTGCTCCCATTACAAACTTAATCATTATGAATACTAAGTACTTACAAATAACTACTTAGAAGGGAAGCACCTAGTAATACGAAAATAAACAAAACAATTCATCACAGTAACCGAAATTAAAACATTACTAGAGGAATACTTAGTAATAAATAAATAAGAGATAATATATTAACGCATGAGAGTCGACATTGCCGCGTAGGTACAAATACGATTAAATAAGCCGTACCTAACGACTAACGAAGCCACGCTCGAGTCCGCGACGCGACATGTGGTGACTATAACCCGCACTCGGCACTCCGCGGCTCCGCGCTGACGAGCACTTGACGACCAGCACTGCAGCGTGCGACAACGATAAACACGCCACTCTCGATACTATCTACATCTGAAACTTGAATCATCCGACACTCCAGCGCATGTCGCCTATCAATGTAATGTAATCATCATAACCGCGTATCACTCTCAGCCGACTCTCAGTCAATAACCTCTTATTTAAATACGTATTAGTAAGTGAAGGTTGAGCAATGAGCATGGCGACTGCAGCGAGCTCAGACGTCTGTATGTTGAACTGTTCGTTAATATGCAGATGTTACCTCTTACAGGACACTGATGCCCATTTAAAAAGCGCACTGATGTGACGACGTAAACGAAGCGGCTTCACCACTAAGGACGGAGCTACCGGCTAGTAATCAAGTGTTTGCTCTACGCTGACCGTACAAGATGCTGATTGTCACGTCATAGCCGACTGCAACCGCACGACTCGCACGTCCCACGCGCTACCAAGCTGCGAGCGAGGGCCGGCGTGTTTGTTTACTTTATATAGTCGTTCTACGTGGCCAGCTGAAGGGAGCGAGCGTCGCGAACGCACACCACCCGCGTCAGTTCACACCGAGACGCGACGCGACGCTACTTGAAGAGGCCAGTGATTTCGCGCTGCGTCGCTCTACGCCGCGACGCGTCGCGCGGCGCAGCGCTGCATGGCGCAACGTATTCTGAATTCTACAGAAATCTACCTCACGAGGCCGCTCGCCGCAGCACGACGGCGACGCCGCGCTGCGTCGCTCTACGCCGAGGCGTCGCGCGGCGCAGCGCTGCATGGCGCAAAGTATTCTGAATTCTCACAACGAAATGTGTATCTTTTCGTGTAGAAAATAAAGTCGTATTTTAAATCGCTCTTTAAAAGTGTGCGCGCAGCGTCGCGTCGCGTCGCGTCTCGGTGTGAACTGACCCTTACGCGCCTGAGATGCTCTGATAAGGACACGACAGCTGGACCGACCACGAGGGAGAATTTAACAAAACTAATATTCATTAAGTATCATCGGTCAGCGGCTGCGGATTGAAAGTTGCAACCATAGTTGCAGTTCAGACAGAATGAGTGAACAGAATTCCGTGGCTTGTAAGTGATCGTTACCGCCACACGAGACTATTGAGTGGATTTTATTTTCACCCCGAAATAGTTCACTATTCAGCTTTGGCATGCCCCTCCATGTTCAGCGAAAATGATATCTTTTGTACGATTTGAAATACTTACTCGATGGTAATCTGGAAATAGTTAAGATCAAAGAGTAGAATGCTTATACCTCGCGTTCACGATGCAAATTAACTTCCTAAGTGAACCCTGGTTAGCTGGGATCTCAAAGGACCTAGAATTTTTGTATCACCTAAATGAACTTTTCATTTACACCCAGTTTATCAAATAGGCAGCATGACAGTTGACTTATTTATAGAGGGTCCCACTATGAGAGGTCAAAATGTACCATTTATTATATAAAGAGTTGGAAATGTTTATTCAAGAATAGAAGAATATGTTGTTGTAAACAAGCGTGTCATCACTGCTGCACTGGTCTAAACCTGATAAATTGTCTGTCTTATACGGGTTATTGAGCAACGGAGTCCCAATTATACAGATAAACATCGAATAAATCTATGAAATCTAATCTCAGCTAGCAAGGTTTGAAAAATCCCAGTAACAGAGGTATTTCAATGCAAAAGTATCGGGACCTCATTATAATTATCAATAACAGAGGTTTCTCACATATCCTGGGCCCACTTAACCAGGATCTACTGCAACGCACTTTAGCGCAAATTCCGAGGAAGTGGACGATCAGACCCTGGTGAGAGTGGGAAAATGTGCTGCCAATTTTATCCCAGAGCATATTTGAGTTGAATACGTGGTAGACAACTCAGATGAGTATGTTCCACTAGCTAGTTACCTAAATAGAGCGATGTGACAGTGATGGTGATGGTGATTGCTTATGTATGGTTTCGCGGCCATAGCATGCAGTGCCGAGCAGTGCTCACTAGCCAGGAGTGGGGGCGGCGGGCGAGGGGGGAGGGGGAAGCGCGGGTACGCGTGCCGGCTATTTCGGCGACGCTATCGGAGGGCCTGCAAATAGCGCGCCCAGAATACCACGCAAAGGTTAGCTAAATATCGCATCCCGGCAACGTCACCCCCCCCCTCCCCGGCCAGCCCCACTCGTGCCCGCACCACATGCTGAGTGCCGCTACGACCTGCTTCCGCTAACGACACCTACGTTGGAATCTCCTGTTTACGTTCGCTGTACAGTATTTACTATAACGACTCTGATGGACTGCGCTCACGAATGTTGAACAGAATATTGTTTCAGTCTCTCTACAACATACATACCAAATACTGTACAGTGCACCTAATGAATAAATACCACGAAAACATGCGACTCTATTACTAGCAACCAACTCCAGTGACCACAGCGAAGAATGCAAAAAATTAAGGTCAACGTGCACTTGTAAGCACTGCGCGGGGTCAGTATCGTCCCGGCCTCGGCTCCCGGGGTCGTCGTCATCCAGGCGTCCACTGCACACCCGACGTGAAGGTGAAGATCGCTAGGTGGACCCTGTATTTACTCTGGTTGGTTTTTACATGTACGCTCGAAGAAATACCGTGACGTTTTTTTACCGATTTCGTTGTCAAAATCTGAGATGAACAATTTTCGAAACAATAATAACGGATTCTGTTTAGTGATTGAGTCGTGTTCCATCAGAAAGCTGGTAACTATGTGGGGTCAGTATTGTTTCAAAAGGAATGGCGACGACTGTAGATGAAGTAAACCATCATCCTCCTTCACAGGCGAAGCAGAGTAGTGTCGTCATCTTACTCTCTGACCTTCACTGAGAAGAACGTGTCGCGACTCCTTGCTTTCCGTTTGGGTACAATCGCGTTGATACGGAACTACTACACAAGTATACACGCTGCGTAGCTCGCAGTAAGAAGCCACTATTTTCGTCAACTGTTCAGCAAGTCGGTTTGTTCTCGTCGTGTTCGACGCTCTCGTTTGTATCCTGTTGCATTGAACAGAACGAGCAAAGGTCCGACACATGCCAACACGTACGCATCTTTAAAGCCATCTATTGTAATAGCGTTGGTACCTGCGAGTGGCTGCGATACTGATTTAAACAAAGTTAAAGTTTCCTTTAAAACAAAATATCATAAATTGAACTTGACACCCTTTGGTTTAGCTGTGATGTACCCAATGTATAGAACTGCTGAGAAATCAGACCTGGTCTGATTTCTCAGCAATTGCTCTATTTAGAGTTTGGTTAATGTTCCATCCCCATCAAAATGGGGATGGAACATTATTTAATTTCATTTGGCTGTGCCGATTTACATTAGTAAACGCTCGACGCGAAGCATTTCTAATGACGATTTCCTATCTCAGCTAATGCCAAAAAACGCGTGAAACCGGAAAATAACAAACAAATGAGATGGCAACAGAGCGGCACGTGGCACGCGTCACGCTCGCGGTACGCAAATAGCTTCATTCGGCTATCGGCGTCCCGCCCCCGCCCTTACCCGCCCCGCCGTGTCCACTGCACGACGGACCATCACCAGCGCCATTTGAGGGACATCACACGCGAAGAGCCTTCGGCGACCAGCACTGTCTGTGACTGCCCCACCGATACAGGGCGATGCTGTGGGCCATCAGCAGTACAACAATTATAGGCGAGCCCGCGCTAGGATCCAACAGTTGGAACCCCGAACTAACGAGGCAAAATGTTGCATATAAGTTATTGCTTCATATTTACAAAAGAGGCTGGACCATAATCCACCACGCGGGTTCGGTGCGGGGTGTCAATTTCTGTTTCTAATACGTAGGGCATACTGAAAGTTTCTGGATCTAGCCACTCACAATAAAATAATGAAAATAACATTGATAGAATTCGAAAATGGAACTCTTTGGGAAATAATGTTACTTTTTACATTGTGAGATCGTCATTTGATTTTTTATTGTGGCAACCTTTCGAAAATTGTGTGACGCTATCAAAATGAATTTAGCTCGTGAACGTTTTCGTTCAATGTTTTTTTTATGATATTCGCTGTTGCTTAAGTAAACAAGAAAGTTGACAGAGCCAAGCACCATATTAAGACACGGACGTGATCATCTCTATGACGACGTACGTAAAGGTCAGCCGGCGACTGCGGTTACAGGATCTAATATTGATATCGTACGACAACTTATTGAAACTGACGAAAAATGACTTGTCAACAGATTCGTACTTTTTGGAATGAACCAAAACATTTTGAATGTGCATATGAAGGTTCGGAAGCTTTGCACTCGACGGATACCGCATGACTTAACGGAGGACCAGAAACAACTGCGTGTCCAGTAGTGCCGTGAAGTGATAAAAAAGTTTAACAGAAGACTGTCATAGGTTGTTTACAAATACTGTATATACATTCGACGGCACGGTTGGCGCAGTGGTTGAGCAATCGACTGCTGCGCTGCATGTCGCGGGTTCGATCACCGCACGGAACAAATATTTGTATGGCCTACATATAGTTGTTCATGGTCTGGCTTTTTTTGTATGTGAGTTTAAATGTTTGTAAACGCACCCACGATACAGGAGAAATTTCTAGTGCGGAGTAATGTTTAAAAAAAAAAGAAATACATTCAAATATTTACGAGTGATAGACAGGTCAAGACGAAGAAAATCGTAATCCAATACATGTTACTACGAGGTGGGTCTCTCCTTTTGAATATTTTGCCATTGAAGAGGGGAAATATGTATGTTTAAAAGAATTGTAAACTACAGGGAACAGTTTTATTATACAGTCGAAGTCAAGACGTCTTTTAATTTCATTTCATAATTTTCATCAATTTTAATTTTTAAACAGATTCTTTTTTAAGTCTGACAACCGATCTTACTTCTACAATCAATTAACTATCTCTCTATCTGTCTGTGTATATCTATGTATCTATTAACTCCAATTACACCATAAAATGCAAGGAATCTACGACTTTAAAAATTCTGATTTAAAAACCGGAACACAAAATGACATGATTGTATATGTATAAGAAAATTTTAAAACAATAAGATGAATTGAAGACGATGTTGACCAGAGCAGCAGCTCGAAGCACGCATACCGCCTCCAGCCTCGTCGTCACCCCGCTCCGCCTCGCCGCCGCCGGACCCCAGCCTCACCGTGAGTGCTGTGACACCGGTCGTGGCAGTTGCGTCGAGTGATAGCGGCGAGTACTTCTCTCCACCCACGACGCCACCACTTGCTCGTCGACGGGGAGGACGTCGGTTGCCGGACGGTTTCGGACCTTGAAGCCCACCGGCCTTGGATAGACCCAGCTCCCGGTGGAAATGTGCAGCGCATGCGATGGACACAAACCATCAACGAAAATGTTATGCGCTGATACTATGGGTCTACAAAGGGAGGAAACAAACTGACCGCGTACCGTATTCGGATGCTCTCTCTGTTTCAGGTGCGTGAGCTGTGAACCTGCGGCGCAACGATTGTCTCACTAATGCTCACTCAATCCAATCATGTCAAATTATCTGATGACAGAGCTACACGACCTATACCCGCCGTACCGGCTTGGAGATGCAGAATTGAGCGACGTATTGGTGGGGCCAGAACACTCATCTGCTTCAGGAAGGGCAATACGCGTCCTAGAGTGTTGCGCTTTGTGAGACGGGCGTTCTCGGGGACTGATATTAGTGCTCGATACTATATTTCCCGTATCAATCAATCAATCAATCAATAGTCTTTATTTGTAAACATAGGTTACAACAGTGTGCAGGATGTTACAGTTATACATATAGTTTCTCCATGCTTTACCATTTGGCGTACAAATATACATTTTATTTAAAGGAGGCTTTTGGCCATTAAGTAAATTAGTCTATCAGACAAGTTATAGACGTAATAAATAAACTGTATAGGGTAGAGAGCTTTGAAATTTGTTGTATAAAGGATATTAATACAGGTCTTTATCTGTGTTGTTGTTATCGTAATCCTAATGATAAGAATTTTGTTAATTTTATGACTAGCTTGGAAAAACTGTTGGAGCGTTTATTCAATAAGAAATGTGTAATCTGTGGTGATTTTAATATTGATATGCTCACAGAGAGCAGAAAACGAACTGAGTTTGTTAGCCTGTTGACCTGCTATAACTTTAGATATCTCATTACAACTCATACGTTTATGCGCAATAACTCTTACTCCTGCATAGATAACATCTTGACTAACTTGATCACAGGTATGATGTACTTGATCACAAGTACATCATACCAGGAAGTAATGGTCATGATGCTGTCGTTTTTCTTGAACAAAGTACGGAAAGAGTAGAAAACGATATGGACATCTCACTTACTACTCCATATGAAATCTCCAAAATAGTTAATAGTATGCCAAATAAGAAATCCTGTGGCTATGACGACATTCCAATATCAGTAATTAAAGACAATTTACTAGTGTTGTCTGAACCGCTCTCGACTTTTTATAATAAGTGCATTACTGAAGGCATATTTCCGGAACAGCTAAAAATTGCTAAGATCATCCCAATTCATAAAAGTGGCACAAAAACTGATGCGAAAAATTATAGGCATATTTCTTTATTGCCGACGTTGGCGAAAATCTTTGAAAAAGTTTTAAAAGAACGCTTAAGTAGACATCTTAATTTTAACAAAGTAATTAATTTAAGACAATTTGGATACCAGAAGGATGTGGGAACTGGAGATACTATTTATACGTTGCTGAATGATGTAGTTAATAATATAAACTGTAAATTGAGGGTAGCGGGTATTTACTTAGATTTAAGCGCGGCTTTTGATACTATTGACCACGAACTACTTCTAATAAAAATGGAGCACTATGGCGTTAGAGGTAAAGCCTTACAGCTCTTCTCTTCATATCTTAGCAACAGAAAAATGTTTGTCGAACTTGATTCTACAAAACCAAACAGGTATATTGACTACTACAGATCACCTATGGTAAACATTACAGCCGGAGTCCCTCAAGGGTCAATTTTAGGCCCTTTATTATACATATTATTCACCAATGACCTAATCAATTTCATATGTAAACTTTTGCCGGACATACAACTGGTAGTGTTCGCAGATGACACAAATGCTATAGTCGCAGCTAATGATATCCATGACCTTTCTGTTAAGGTGAATGCAGCTCTAGAATTTTTTTATTCCTGGTTTAATGCAAACATGCTTATAATAAACACATCCAAAACAAACATTATGTTATTTAAAACGACTGCGCGTAGCAAAGATACTATGGACATTAAAGTTAAAATTGAGCTGGCCAGGGAAGTTAAGTTTTTGGGAATTTATATTGATGATCTGTTAAATTGGAAAAGAGAATTAGCAGCATTAGACTCATCATTATCATCTGCTTGCTATGCCTTAAGAACTCTTAGGGATGAAGTGAGCATAATACATTTAAAAATGGTATACTTTGCGCTGATTGAGTCCAAACTGAGGTATAGCATACAGTTTTGGGGAAATAGCTACTATTACAACTGGCATAGGGCTTTCATTCTCCAAAAGAGAGCTATCCGCACCATTGTCCGCATCTCTCAACAAGAAACCTGTCGACCATATTTTAAGGAACTTGGAATTCTCACGGTACCTAGCCTTTATGTAGTAGTACTATTAAACACTTTAAAAAAATATATTTATGACTTTGAAACACAAGAGGGCAGGCTGGTAAGGGAAAAAACGCGTAGGATAGACTTCGCAAACAAAATCACCCCGGCTCTTGGAATAGTCAAACATAGTCCACAGTATCAGGCAGTTAAAATATTTAATAAATTACCGCTGGAATTAAAAAGCATTCTGTACACAGGCTCATTCAAGGCAAGGCTCAAGGCATTTCTGTTGGAAAAATGTCTCTACTCAATAGACGAATTGTAATATGCCTAGAATTGACATGTAATTTTTTGACTGAGGTGATATAATTTGTTTTCAACTTTTTTTATCGTTGTGTGTTATTGTTTTCGTTTTAAATTGCTATTTCATTTATTTTAAATTAATTTTCATTTATTGACATTGTTATTTTAAATTAATATTCATTTATTGACATTGTTATTTTAAATTATGTGTGCATTTTTCATTCTTTAATTTAATTTATTTAATTTGATTTATAATTGATAATCTAAACTCATTGAATTTCATGTATTCTAATTTATTGTTTTGTGTATCCATTACTGTTTCATGCAGATTATGTTCGAACGCAATGTATATTGTTACTGAATAATAAATAACTAGTATTATAAAGAGGTAAAAGTTTAATTAGTAGTATCAATATCAATTAAAAAAAATGCATTAGGTGATGTCAGGATAATATCAATTTTAATGAAATACGACGATGTCAATAATAAATAGTTATGATATCAAGAAATTATTATTAAGAGAAAAAACAAATGTTCAAAATTGATATTGTCCACAGAACTGAGTCGATGCTTTTTGTTACGAGTTTATACATATAATTAAGTCAAAGAGGTGTCATCAAAGTATTCGCTGAGACTGTAGTAACATTTCTGTATTAATATAGAAAATAATTTACGCTTAAAATTGAGTAAATCTAGATTTTTTATTGAGCAAGGTAACTTATTAAATATTCTCTGGCCCATACAAAAAAAAAACTTTTCCTCATTAATGCCGTAGGTACCTGCAAATGGTACTTTAAGCTCTAACTTATTTCTATCACGTAGCTTCCTATATTGACTTTTGAAAGCTATTTCATATAGGTGCATGTTTGTTTTAACAAATTTATTTACCTCAAAAATATACATAGAAGGCAAGGTTAAGAGTTTGAGGCTTTTAAATAGAGGTTGATAGCTGTCGGTACTTTATATCACAGCGTATCGACTTCCTGAAGCAGAAAGTTTATGCATGGGCAAAGCGTATTCGTAGATATAAGCGGCGGGTGGGACGATACACTCTGAATCGCACATTCCAAAGAGATGAAAGGTGGGTTTATAGGACTTGGGAGCGACCGGGCCAAGGTGTGGCTGACACGCGCCTGCCGGATGATGACGCCATGTGCTCGTTCTGACTCGCTCGTTCTGGCGCAGCATCTGGTCCGTGCCTGTCAGTCATACCGAGAGTGAATGGAGTTGGGTGGTCGAGCGAGTATGCAATCCAGTTCCAGAAATGGCGGGTATCACTATCAGCCCCCAAGACGTAGCTCGTGCAGTCCGTGCGTTGCCTGAATGGAAATCTCCAGGGCCGGACGGGCTGCGCAACTTCTGGATTAATCTATCCAGGATTTTGGCATATCCAGGATGCTGACATCTCCTTGAGACGCGCATGGAACACGTACGCGCCGTCGACATGGCCTGTCGTCATGAGACGGACGGACGGTGAGCTAGCCCATTACTCACCGTCCACAGGCTCGCGCCTACGGTGGCCGGGGGCCACTGGTTGCCCCCCGACGCCCGGGGCGTCTCCTTCGGTGGCTGGGACGTGAGGTTCTCTCCCTCTCACGTTCCGCCACCTCCTTCGCTAGCATGACTGCTTCGCAGAAGGAGGCGACGGCTTCCCATTCCCTCTCGCTCCGGACCATGGATTGAACCAGGGCCGGACGCGAGAGGTCACCGCCGCCAATCGCCGCTACGAGGACACGGCGGTGCTCAGCCCAAGCGGGGCAGAGCTCCACGGTGTGCTCCACCGTGTCCTCCGGCCGATCCTCGCAATGGTAACACCCGGGCGTTTCCTCCCGCCCGATTCGGTGCAGGAACCTCCCGAAACAACCGTGTCCGGTGAGGACCTGCGTCAGGCGGAAGGTGAGGGCGCCGTGCCGCCTCTCTAGCCACTTCTCAAAGAGGGGACTTATCGCCACTATTGTGGCGTGCCCTGCACGTGGTTGCGACAGTCTCTGTCTCCATGTCACCATGAGATCGTGCCGGAGGTCTGTCCGCTGAGCGACAATTTGCCGCGGCAGCGGAGTTTCCCCCCGGCGTAGTGCCTCCGCGCGCCATTCATGCAGGCGCGCGAGGACCATCGCCTCCAGATCCCATAACGGCAATCCGGCCAAGAGGCTCGCCGCCTCGCCGGAGATCGTGCGGTACCCCCGGATCAGCCTTACGGCTACCACTTTCTGGGGCGCGTTCAGGTAACGGGCGGCTCGCCGCCTCAAAGAACGCGCCCACACCGGGGCCCCATAAAGGGCCATGGACCGCACGACCCCCGCATAGAGCTTCCGGCAGGAGGCATAGACACAACCTTGTGGCCAGGATTATCCATCAGCAACTTGCTCTTGCCTTGTGGAATCGGAAGTGCCGTACTATAGGTATGTTCCCGACCCAGTTCTCGAAAATGGCAATATCACACTGTATTGGGATCAATTCACCATCACTGATAGCACTATTGTAGCCAACAAGCCTGATATAGTGGTGGTGGATCGATCAGAGCGGCGCGCAATGATTGTTGGCATAACGATTCCACATGACGAGAACGTCGTGAAAGCGGATCAAGCAAATCAAGTATATTGACTTGGCTGCGAGGTTGTCGACATGTGGAATGTGGATTCAGCGATTATTGTGCCGATAGTCGTATCAGCCAATGGCCTAATTGCCAAGAGCCTCGACCAATATCTAATGAAGCTCTCGTTAGGCAGCTGGATCAAGGGCTTGATTCAAAAAGCGGTACTCTTGGTCACGGCTCGTATTGTTTGGAGGTTCCTTTCTCTGGATCCTTGACCGCCGCTAGCTTGGACCCTATTCCCGATACCAGTGGGCTACAAATTTTTATATTTTTATTATGATTTTTTTTCTAAGTATAAGGAATATTTAAAAATGTAGCAAATTTGTATAAATTTGTGAATAAAGGATAATAGTCCATATTAATAATATTTTGGAATTTTGCAAATTGTTATTTTCTGAAATTTAAAAGCTTTATTAAGTTATTGCCCGCTTGCACTACGAATTGAAACCATCGAACTGGTAGTGTCCATCGTTAGAATAGAAGACTATATAGACACCGTATGGTGCTAAGCTGCGATAGTACTAGCTGGTACGGAATATAGTACTTAGTTCATTTGACAAAAAAATATATTTTATTTTGTATTTATAACTACGGCAATACGCCCACACACAGCCCATAAGTTCGCACTTTGTATGTGCGGCTGCGACTATACCTACATATTAGGATGTAGATAGAAGATTTCAAAGTTCAACTTCAACTCCTCATTAATGTCTTTTGTGGAAAAAACAACCTCAATCCTCTTCCAGGTTTTGGTTGTGATATCTCAAACAAATCCTTGTCAAGCATTAATATTGATTTTATTTATCGCATGTGTTACGTGTAATTTTTCTATGGGGAAACCTGAAATAAATGGATTTTATTTTATTTAATTAATTTTACATTGTAATGAGTAGTTATGCACACACAGTAGCACATCATCCACATAGAGAGTAACACATAAAGTAGGTACCAAAGAATGATATCAATAATATTAACCATCTTGCTTCCTCTAACAAAAGAATCACAAAATTCTGATCAGTAATCAGTATCACGGACAAATCGGGGTTCATACATAAAAAAACCGGACAAGTGCGAATCGGACTCGCCCACCGAGGTTTCCGTACTTTGTATTTTGTAAAGATATTTTTTTTATGATTTCTTTACAAATGTATTGTTTTCAAACTTTTCCCTGTACTTGTAGTATAAGATAGATATTACTTGCCAAATTTCATAGTTCTAGGTCAACGGAAAGTAGTAATTTTGATTCCCTTGAGAGTGTTGAAATATACTTTTTTTGCGGCATAAACGGCCGTATCTTTTTTTTACGTTAACTTAGAAGTTTAATTTTTTCATAGCTTCAAGGGACTGTAGATCTGAGTACTGTATATGGTTTTACCTCCATGCGTTCCCGAGATAAAAGTTCTTGACCGACAGACAGAAAGATGGACAACAATAATAAAAGTGATCCTCTGATGGTCTCGTTTTTTTTCTTTTGAGGTATAACGGAACCATAAAAATACTGGCCGAATTCAAAACCTCCGGACTATTTGGAAGTCGGTTAAAAATGTGATGTTTTGGTAACAATAAAAATAACTTTTTTTTTTCTTCTTAAACGTTGCCCCACACTATGAATTTCTCCTGTATCGTGGGTGCGTTTACAAACATTTAAACTCACATACACAAACAGCCAGACCCGGAACAACTATCTGTAGGCCATACAAATATTTGTTCCGTGCGGGGATCGAACCCGCGACACGCAGCGCAGCAGTCGATCGCTCAACCACTGCGCCAATCGACATTATTATGATAGGCATTCGGGTCCTCCACTATTACTTACATGACACTAAATCTCTGCTAAAGTATGTATCTCTGCCTAACCCTTGGGGGATTATAGGCTTGATGTTATATGAAGGATGTTAGAACAACATTATGTTCGTCGTCAGTTATTGGTTACATCATTGTGAACACTTTCTGAAATTGACAAAGCTACTTTACCTTAGTTGTATTTGTATGTCCGTAGATATATAATTATTAATAGTCACACTTATCCACCAACTAACATGTATTCACAGCTTGTTCGCACAGTAACTGGTTCACAATAAGTATTTCGCCTGATCAAAATAGTAGGCAATCCACTTCGAATCCGCGTATCGATCATGACACCAACCGGACTGAGCAGCAACAGAAGACGCGCGCCCGCGCATGCTCTGCGCGCTACACTATTGATATCGACCGCGGCTTCCCTCCCGTCACGGCTGCCAGTGCCAGCGACACCGAGTGGCTCCGAGCGGCTCCGAGCGGGAACGAGCGCCGCTCTCTACGCTCCTGCTCGCTCCAATATAACGTTGAGTCGTCACATTCCTTCAAACCAACATACGGTTCCGACTACGAGGGCTGTGACAAAGGTTAAAGAACAGCGGAGAAGGCGGAAGGGCGCACTTTATCGATTAATAAGGTACTGGAACTACCTAGGTACTTACCTAATAATTATGCAATAATAACTCTTGTTATAAGTAGCTACGGGCACAAATAGTCTCTATGTGGAGCGCCGACACAGCCAGAAGCGTAGCGGCATCGGCAGGCTGTATTGAAGATAACCACATCAAGCGAGCGGTGGCAGTGGTTCACAGTCTAGGAACAAAAGAGCCTTGAGACAAATTTGCTTGCTATCAAACTAATGTAACGTGTAATGTTTAGAACCGGCTTCAAAAAAAGGACTCTATGTATGTTCGATTAGTTTTATGTATGTTCACCGACTTCTTCACCAATATTGTGGATTAATTTACAAAACTTTTTATTCGAAAGCCTATACTCCTGGGGTGGTCCCATTGTCATCAAATCAGAATCTGATCATGGGATACCAGGGAAACAGAGCGCAACGCTCAAATGTTTTCTGCAAATATGTATAAAGTCAAAGTCAAATTTTTATTGCGAACTAAGTGTAAAATGTTGGTGTTATTTTATGTTGTTACTTAAGACTTAGCAGCCATTTACAAGCATTGCAATTTTCATCCTTAATTAGCATGCGATAAATATTATTATTAATTAATTATTTCCTTTAGATCAGTACAATTAAATTGTTAATTATAATGTTTTTCAGTTACTTTCTAACGCCTTTTTATGCCTGGTAATCATCATCTCATGTTGCTGAGCTGATGATAGAAGGACTAAGTCAGGATCGGATGATGGGTGGGATCGGATGATGGGTGGGAGAAATTGAGGGAATTCTCCAATTTTTTTCTTCTTCGTCTTGTGGATGATGTGCTAATATTTTCTAGTTACAATGAAAAATTAATACTTGAAAAGATTTATGTGAGATAACACAACTAAAAAATTAAATTAAAAATTTAAAAAACCCCAACACTAAAAACCTCTGAAAAACCAAAAATTTTAAATTTAATTTTTATTTCACGCTTTTTAAATTTATAGTATTTTATCATAGGCTTGACTGTCCGAATCGTGGGCTTAGGCCTCCCCCATTGCTTCCACTTTTCTCGGTGTTGCGGTTTTTTAGAGGTTTTTTAAATTTTTATTTTTTATCAAATATACTTAAATTAAATTCAAATTATTCCGCTTTATTTATTTACTTACTAAAATTCATAGTAAGATTTTAATACTGTATTGTTTTAATATTCTATTATTATTAATTAAAATCAAGTCAAGCCATATTGACTCTTCACTATGCTAGTTGATCTGTCAGTGACCCTGTCAATCCATGTCGTTTGTCGATTGAGACTAGAACAATTTGTTTAGGATTAAAAAAGAAAAAAAAAACTGTATAAAAAAAACTTATTGCTAAAAAAATTAACTTCCAAAAAACACTAAAATAACTTTACTCTTGGAAGTCTGTGTCTTTGTTTGTTTGTTTTGTAGCGACCTACAAAAACCAACTAACAACAAAAAGTACTACAACGCCATCTATGAGAAAACAGAAGAACTAATATTGTCTGAATCTCGCAAGCAAAGTTTACATCGACTTAAGATTATTATAAATAATGTAAGAATACCCGACAACAACTGTCTGGCAGTTGCCCGCCAGACAACACATGTCTGGCAGTTGCCCGCCAGACAACACATGTCTGGTTGGAGGATCCTCCATTTTCTATGAAGTATCAAGGAACAAAATCTAAATTAAGCGAATGGGTCACTACGGGAATAAGAAAAATCAGAGATACTTTATATAATTTATATAACGAAAAATCTCTAACTTTAGATCAAGTCTTTCATACTTATGTTAAAAACTATTCCAAAATATTCAAAAGTGTTAGCGCTCAAGCAAAATATCAAATAATAATTAATAAAATTGGTAATAAAATAAAAACAGTGTGGCAAGTAATTAACTGAGAAACTGGAAAGACTCAACAAGAACATAAGAGTGAATTGTCTTAACAATGCCATAACAAAACCATTTCTGATAAGTTTTATGTCGCTGAGACACTAGACGATTTCTTTACCAAATTCCGTTGAAGGTTAAGAAATCGTTTCCCTCTTCAGCTGTATTATCTGAAGGTCTTCTTAAACAGATGTTGTTAACAGATGAGTATCCAGGACACTCAGTAATAAACAACTGTATGCCCGGATGTTCTCTAAATCATATTATGAAACAAATGATTAAATGTAAGTTTAACCAGGACACCATATTATTAATTTTAATTGGTAATAGAGGAAAGGTGAACAAAGGAGAATTGCTCCAGTATTATAGAACTTTGACAAACTTAAATTTAAGAAAAATTGTGTTGTTTACATTTCCCTATAGTAACAGTTTGCCACAGGAAGAAAATTTCTATAGATATAATATTGATAACACATTGCATAATTTGACATACAATAGTAATGCAATTCACTTAATTGACATCTACAATTATATTGGCAGAAATTTTTATTTGACAAAAGATAGATATTGTGTAGACAGGTGCTATCTCCCAAGCTATTGTAAAAGACAGGTAGCTATGTTGCTATCATATTATTTTTCTATAACAGCCAAGAACTTGGCTAATCCAGTTGCCTCTGTTGATCAATGCAATATTAAGTTAAATTACTCTGCCAACACTTTGTCCACAATGAATGAATCAGTGAATCATTTAAATTAGAAATTGAGACAACAGAGGCAACCTCTTGCACTATTATAAGGAAGCCAGATAGTGAATCGGGCAAATGTTTTGAGAATTTTAATAGTATCAACCTGGTTCATCGAAATATTCAAGGATTTTTGAACAAAGAATTAGAAGTACTTAGAACTTTTTATGGATTGTAACAACATAGATATTCTTTATATAACGGAGCATTGGCTCAAATGTCACCAATTAATGTTCAATTTTAGTAATCACCAGGTTGGTAGTTCATTCAGCAGGGTAAATGCTATACATGGCGGCGCATTAATCCTAGTAAATAATCAGCTTAAATTTAAAGACCGTAAGGATATTGTAAGCCTATCTGTTGAGCGAACAGTTGAAATAGCCTGTATAGAATTGGAACAGTTTATTATATTAAGTGTGTATAGGCCTCCTTCAGGATTGTATAAGAGGAGCGTCAGAACAAAAACCGATAAATCACATTTTGTAAATTTTTTTTTTTATGATGCCAATTGGTTGTTCTCGTACATATCTTGCTTTATGGTTAATGTAACCTGATCGCAAACTGATAAATCCACTCTAAATCCGACCACGAAATACCCGGATCTGAACATAAACCGATAATTACATCAATCGTACTAAACAACGATGGCGATCGGAACATAAAAAGTATGATGTGATTTTAAATAAAGTTGTTTGATTGGAAACCACCTAATCTGGCTTTAGAAATACTGAGGCATGTTCAGCCGCATTTTATCAAGCTCTCATATTCCTACCAGCGTTTTATAAAATACCGATATATCCTACAGAGTTTTATCAAAAACCGATATATCCAGTTGGTTTGGTCAATAACCGATATATCCATTTTCTTTTTTTTTATAATTCAACAGGTACCACAATCACGAATGCATAATTTAGGTTTCCAAACAGTGATTCTAACACCAATAAATTGATGGATTTCGTTCAACTCTAAATTAGAAAACCATGTACTTGGCCGTATTTTTACATTTTTCCACAAAAAACACAAATGAGATTTATCGGTTTTTGTTCCGACGCTCCTCACTGTTTTGAAAAGGATGAAGTGTTCCATAAAATCTGTAATTCTAAGAAATCTATAATAACTTGCGGTGATTTTAATATTAATTTGTTAGAAAATTCTGGGTTATGTACTAAAATTATAAGCCTGTTTCATTCATACAATCTTTAAAACAAATTTCTGGAGCCCACTAGAATAACCCCAACTAGTGCCACTTGCCTAGATAATATTTACACAGATGTTATACCTACCCACAAAGAAATTATTAACTTATTAGATTCAGATCATTGTGGGCAATTGATCACAATTCCAAATGTAGACAAGAAAGTCACTAAAAAGGATATCACTGGATCCAAAAACTAAAACTCGCCTGGACACTTTTAAAACTAAGCTGTTGTCTAAATTACCACTATTGCCAACTTATGATGATCCCAATCAACATTATAACGATTTTTTCAGAATGGTTTGCACACAGTTTAATACCACGTTTATTCCTAAGACAATCTCGGTTAATAGTAACGCATCCTTCAATGACTGAGCCACTATTAAATTGGTAGGTATTCATAAGAGTCGAAAACGTCTTTATGAGCTGTATGCAGAGCGGACCTATAAAAACACTTTAGAATTTAAGTTATATGTTAAGAATTATTCTAAAATATTTAAAAAAGTTTTTTAGCAAAGTCACGTTACTTGAGTTCAAAGATTAAAAACAGTAATAATGTAATTAAAATGACACGTGAAACGGGTAAGCAATAATACTCTCACACTCTTGCAAGAATTACAAATATTTATTCAAAGGTTATATAATTTTACACGCTTATTCTCTCGCCGTCAGATCTAACGTCACACCGAATCACTGGCTGGCTAAGCTGACAACTTTGGCTCCAAATTGTCGTAAAATGGCGTTGGCTTGGCTTGGCTTGGATTGGCTTGGCTTGACTTAACACATGGCGTGGCGTTACAGTCGGCCATCCTGTAACAATCGCTCCCGCAATGGAGCACACGATTTTCTTTAGCTTTCTAATAGATCAATTAAGTCTTCCGTCTCTAGCTGGTCATCAGAACTGCTGGCACTGTCAGATACAGCAGCTATGCTACGATAAGGTCGTAGAGAATCTGCTGAAACAAGTCCCGTAAAGTTTTTATAACCCCTTAAACCCTTAATACTCCTGATCTTGTATCTGTCATTGCCAACGACTTTAGTTATTATATAGGGGCCTGAATACAAGTCGTCTAGCTTTGTGTTGACTTTAGCAGCACTACTAGTAGGCGCCTGCCTCCATAGAACCAAGTCTCCTTTCTTATAAACGTGACAATGTTTGCGACGCTTATCAAAGTTGAATTTCATCCTAGCGCTAGCTTTATTGATACGTGCACTGGCTTTACTACTTGGTGCTTGGCCTGGGTTGGTTCAGATGTTCGATCTGGGATGGTTACATCACACACTGGCCTACCACTACGCGCAAACATTAAATCATAAGGTTTAAACCCAGAAGTCTCATTGAAAGTATTATTTATTCCCCAAATCACATCGGGTAGACGGTTAGACCAGCTATTAGCGGCTTCACTAGGGTCAGTCGCGCGTAGGGCATTTAGTATGGTACGATTGGTGCGCTCAACTTGCCCATTGGCACGCGGGCACGCAATTGCATTCAACGTATGTTTGAATTGTTTGTCTGCCGCAAAGGACATTGCTCATGTTCATATGAGAATTGGTCCAAACGCTGCCCAGGAATGGGAGTACCAGCGCTGCGTACCTGACACTAATTTATGTCTTTATACAAAATATTTTTAAAATCTATCCTGGGGTTCCCATTTTATTTACCTCTTTATTTTGATGATATTATTTTGTAAACATGTTTTTCTTTTACATACTGTTAAGGTTTTTACTCCTTTTAAGTCCTCAACTAAAGACATTTTGTATAATTGGACAGTTTTAGTAGTTATTCCGTCCGTATTGAAAGTGATAGATAACATAACAAAAAAAAAAGTGAAATGGCACGTTTTATTTATTTTAGAAACAGGAATTTTGAAAATCAGTCCTCAATTGGCAGAGAAATCGGTGAATAAAAAAAAATACATACAGTAGAACATAGAACCTCCTTCTTTTTGAAGTCGGTTAAAAATAATATTTAATCGTCATCATTTTCAAGAATTCTCTTATTGTACTGTCTAAACAGAGGGCAGGATGTCTATACCATCTAGGTGCCTGGCCCCCGCTCCCCCTGAGAACCACACTAGACACATAACATGTCATTGTGTGCTACAACCAATCGTTCTTGGGCCAGTAAAGCAAGAAGAGCAATACTTTTTTATTGCGTTTTGTTCTTCCTCGTCTCCATCCATCAATCAGTAGATATACATGTTGATGTGTGTCTGCTTTGTAAATGTGCGGATTATTCTCGCTGCGTAAGGACCGGTCACATCTAATATATAGCCATCACAAGACTAAGTGACGATAGCAAAATGGTTTTAACAAGTTGCAATATAGTACGGGGCTTTTAGGTTTGAACCTTGCATTAAATATAAACAGCGATTTTTTTCTTGAATCGTGTACTTGACCTTAGCTCTCCAAATAATAAAAAAAAATTAAACATTTTCCAAGGCCGGATCAAGGTCAAAAAGACGAAAACGCGTTTTTGTGAATAAAAACGTGGGCAAAATTATTAACAGGACGAATTTAATTATTTTAGGTAAAGAACTGGTGACAGTAATATATTTTTTCAGAATTAAACATTTTCGTCCACGGAAATTTCGATAAAAAAACATTTACGTAATTTTTGGATTGTACTTGAGGCAAAAATATAAACAGCGGTTTTTTTACATAAAATAACTTAAATTAATATATTAAACCTCCGTTAAAAAAATTAAACAAATTTGACTCACGGAAGTTATTAATATCAGTTTTTTTACAATAGCGGTCGGGGCAAAAATGTAACAGGGTTTAATTTTGTTTAACTTTCATCTAAAGGCTATTTCTAACCAATTTACACGAAAATTAAACACTTTAAAGCAAATACTGAAAAAAAATAAAAATAATGTTTACGTAAAATACGTTTGCAAGCTTCATTCTTGTATTTGGTGCAGCGCTTTCATAGGAATTTGATCTTTCCGTAATAGAGATAAGGTGTAAAATCGCGTATACGTAACAAAACACTATTAAGACTTACAAATGTTTTGATGTGTTCCCGGTTGTCATACTTTCAAGTAAATATCTGGTTTCCTAGCACGAGCGCATGGTGTAAACGTAAAATGTCGATGTTCACGTTACGTTGTTCGTCAGAGTCATCCATATATACGAAATAAATTATGAAATATTGTACGTAATACAAGTATTTTCCATTTTGAAATCGACGTATTTACGATCCGTTTAAATCAGTTTTTAATCAATATAAAACCTGACACTGCTGTGCAAATTGCAAAAAGCGTAAGAAAATTTGAACATCACGGGCCAAATGAAATTTTTCGTCGCGCGCGATATTTTTTTTTTTCATTCATAATATTAATGACTAGCTTTTGCCCGCGGCTTCGCCCGCGTGAAGTTCGGCAATTGCCCACGTATGCGTTAACCACCCCAAAATAATGTCGAAAATAGTCATTTAAATGTTATAGATAATAGTTGTTGGCCACGGCTTCGCGCGCGCGTAAGTGTAAGTATAGGACACATTTTAATAGTTGTGTAAAAATCTGCGCTTTTCGAAGTAAGACGCCACATAATTCATTCTGGTTAGAAAAATGTATATTACGGCGTTTTTTTTTTTAATTTTTTTTTGTGTTGTTAGGGACCTAAATGGGTTGAACCAGAATTTATTTTATACATGTCTTCCGAGTGACGATGCTGTAGCTCAAATGCCCCGGTCATCCATCCACCTAGCGATATAGGTTATGGTGTAAATGAGCTAACTTACTTAACTTTCAATATTTTAAATTAAAAAATACTCAGATTAAACCAATCTTTTTAACTCCCGGAAAACTACACCGTGTGAATCACCCCATCACGAAGCCGTTAACCAAGCATTCTGTACATGAAACTATGTAACTTTACGCAAAAATTATTGCTGGGAAACGACTTTTTTTTTTGGGGGGTGTAAAATCATGTTTTGTGGTAGAATTCAATGTAACGCACTCAAAACATTGTGCTGATGGACGGATTGAATAGTACGGGGGTCGTGGAGGTGTTTAAAACAAAATCTTAAATTAAAAACTTGTATTTAAAAAAATACTTGTCAAAAAGTTGGAACTTTGACCCCTAATATCTCCGTAACTAGAAGGTTCCCAGGTATGGTGTAGAACAAAAAAATGATCGCAATGACAGGGAGAACCAGGGCCTTTCGGCTTCGTTAAGAGGTGTTTTACACCCTTTTATACTAATGAATTATCCTAGCTCTTCTGTGTAAATGACGTTTGCGGTGTTTCCTTTTGGGGCTAAAATTACTAAGATACTCGCCGAGCTCACTTCGGAGCACGCAACATAAAACTGCACACGTGAGAAACAGTTATCACTTAAATCAATGTCAGCCATAGCCTAGGGGAGGATATTGAGACATTGCGTATTTTAATTTTTATTATTTGCACCTAGAAAATGAGGTCATCATTTTCGTTATCGGCGACCCTGAAGTCCACAAAAACGACACTTGTGAAAGAAAAACCGAATGTTTTCCTCGCCGTCAATTTGGTCAGCAACCCCAAAAACCACGAAAACGACACCCATGCACGAAAAACAGGAAATTTTCCTCGGGGCCATCTCCGATTTTTTTTTATTGCCAGCGACCCGCTAAAACCATGAAAACGACACCCGTGAAGCCATTGAGTCGCGCAATTGTCCAGCCCTCGAGTGTCGGTCACGCAAGTGTCCATGCGCGCAAATATCTTTTCGCGTAAATGGGTTACCGCAAGTGTCCTTCCCACAAATGACCCAGATTCCCTACAAGTGTGTACTTAAATGAAGTTTTTTTTAGCGTATTTGTCCACACAAACGTGCTAACACAAAAAACAATAACAAAAAAATGCCATCCCTGTTTTCGTCTGAGGGGTGGAATTTTCAAAAAAATAGATACGTGTTTCACGTCAATTCAATCGAGAAACACAAATAGTGAATTTCAAGCTGTGAAAAACTTTGAACCCCTATCTCACCCTCTTAGGGGGTAAATTCTTAAAAACTCAAAAATACGTATTTATTTATTTCTAACCAGAAGCTTGTATATGAAATTTCAGCCTTCTAACTTAAAAAATTACGAATTTCCATACAAACTTTCATCCCCTATTTAAGTCCGTTAGGGGTTGAATTTCGAAGAATCCTTCCTTATTCCTTGTCTACATTATAAAGGAAACCTCTGTGCAAAATTTCAGCTTTCCTGGGTCATAGGTTTGGGCTTGGCGTTGATGAGTCAGTCAATCAGTCAGTCAGGACTTCTATTTTTATTTATTTAATATAGATATATATATATATAACTTTGTAAAGCCATTTGTTGACCCTCTAATTGCAAAAGAACAATTTGAATTTTGCAGGCTACCCTTCCACTTCCACCTTAAGTATGTAGTAGCTATCTGCACTGTAATGGTGAAATAAGTAATATAATTACCTCACCTGCATTTAACATGTTGGGAAACTGTGTTGTTATCGTCCTTTATAAAATAACACTATTTCTGTATTTTTAGCGAAAGAAAACGAGGTGGGTGCTACATTTTTTCAACCACCCTGAAAATAATCCACTCTTGAAATAATCATTTAGGTTTCGAGATATGGAACTTTTTTATCAAAACTGCAGCAGTAACTTTGTTCATCATTAACATACTATAAAAGAAAAAGGATTGTGTGGTTTTATGAAACCACGGTAAAAGTGAAACTTTTTTTCATACTTTTGACATTTATCTAAAAAAAATTGGAATAATATTGCATTTAGGGTATAAAACGCGGAGTACATAAAACCGACCGTCACGCGACATGCAACACACAGACGAAAAAGTTTGAGACGATGTAATAAAACTTTCACTTTAACAAATTTAGTTTTACTGTTGAGTGTATGTTTACAAATTAATTAGCGTTAAAAATATTTTTATTATATTGTTTGGTGCTACGGAACTCGGTGTGTGCGAGTATGACTCGCACTTGGCCGGTTTTCTAAATGAAGATTTAACGTTAATGACGATCATGTTTGTAAACAGTAGGTATGTCGCCACTGACCGACTGATGGCTTGCCGTTTTTATTCCTATGCTTTTACAATTACAGAGTAACACAATAAAACCTACTTGCAAAATAAACATCATTTATCATTAAAAAAACACCGACTCTTAAAAAAGAACACAGTCATACGCATACAATGAACGCAGCGCTTATCTTGGATACGCACACTAGCACACGCTGTACGCTGCTCGCTGCTTAGCGCTGACGTCACGTTCATCGTAATTTATTTTTTACTTTTACTTTATTAAATAACGCTCTAATCTGTTTAATTTTGGGAGATTAAGGTTTGGATTGATATATATCCCATTATTAAATGAATTTCAGTCCTGTTACATTTTTGCCGTAAGTAGTATTCAAGATTTTTGGATTTTCTTGATTTTCTGTGAAGTCCGGAGCAGAATTTGTTTAATTTTCATAATAATAGTTAGATATGTTGATAACAATTACTTTAGCACTATTTTTGTCCTGTTAATATTTTTGCCTTAAGTACGAAGTCAAATTATATGATTTTTAAAAAAAACTGATTGTTCCTTGGACGAAAAATGTTTAATTTGCTGACCTACTCGTAGCACTCAATCTGTTCTACAATACTCCAAATAAACATACCTGTTTATATTTTTTTCCACCAAGTTACAACATATTAGACGTTTTCTTAAAAAAAACACATACGCGGAGGTGAACTTTTCGCGGGATACAGCATAACATACTCTCCTGTCCATACCCTACACATTCAATGAAAAAAATCGCAGAGTTGGCCTAATTTTCGGCGTAAATTCCCCGGACTACTATGTTTTTTAAACGAGAAGTTGCCACTATTTAGTATAAAAATGTATATAGCGTCGCATGTTATACATTATACTGTGAGCGAATTTCTTACTGAGAAAGAATTTACACATACTGACACTATCCAGCTTTTATAAATTATTGACATTTCTGCAAATAGCGCTTGCTTAGTTTAATGAATTTTAATATTTTATTTTAACGATTTTATTATTTTGCTTGACCTATTTTATTGACTTGGTAGGGTTTATTGTAGTGATTCTATTTAAATGGATTGGTTGCAGTGATTTTATTAATTGATGTTAATGGTTGTAATTCACTGGTTTTATTTAAATTATTTGTCTGTAATTGTAATGATCTTATGATTTTATTAATTGATGTTAATGGTTCTATTGTAATTCACTGGTTTTATTTAAATTATTTGTCTGTAATTGTAATGATCATATGATTTTATTATTTTTTGTAGCTATATTTTAATGATTTTATTTTTCGAATCTGTATGCTAATTTTGATGCTTATTATTGAAAAAATTCGCTAAGTAGCGATTTAAAACTCTTGATGTGTTTCTAGTGCATTTATTGTTTTAGCTTCAAACTATATCTTTTGCATGCCTTTTGGTAAAATATGGCTGAACCTACCTGTTATCAAATTATCACCATGTACTGTACCCATATTTGCGAAATAAAATACTTACTTACTTACTTACTTACTTACTTACTTACTTACATGTCACGATGGCTGTTTCACCTTCTAAATCTAAGCGTTCTCGTGAGCTCAACGATCTGGCATCATTAAATATACGTCACAACAATGTTCAGCTAATACGAGTACATATACGAAGCAGACACGCTTCAACAAGATGGTACCATGTATAAAACGTGTAACATACTTAAGAGTGTGCTACAGACCATCAAACGGAACATGTTTCTCCATCGGACAAACATCGTAGTAGTGAAAATAATATCAGCTGCCCCATACATCAATACCTATTCGACCCAAATGTATGGGTTTGTTACCCACGTTGTTTATACTGATTGACGGAAACGAGGAAGGACGAAACGCAATATATGTTCAGCAAGTTGTACAGGTACGTTGGACACGGTCGACCTGGGACCTGTCCAACAGTGTGCGATATTGCTTGTCTTGCTTTACTGGTCCAAGAACGATTGGTTGTTGCGCATATAGTGTCTAGTGTTTTTAGGGGGGGGGAGGGGGGCAGGCACCAAGATGCTATCAGATGTCCTGCCCTCTTTTTAGACAGTACAATAAAAGAATTGTGGACCGATTTACAAAATCCTTGTTTTTAAAAAAACATGTCATTTCAGTTTTTTTTTGTTATGACATTTATCACTTTCAATACGGACGGAATAACTACTAAAACTGTCCAATTATACAAAATGTCTTTAGTTGAGGATATAAAAGACTTAAAACTTAAGACTAAAACCTTAACAGTATGTAAAAGAAACACATGTTTACAAAAAAAAATCATTTTATTAAATAGGTAAATAAAATGGGAACCCCAGGATAGATTTTAAAAATATTTGGATCTAGACATAGATTAGTGCCAGGTACCCAGCGCGGGTACTCCCATTCCTGGGCAGCGTTTGGACCACAGTTGGGCAATCTCCTTTCTTAAAATACCTACTAGTAAATGCCTTACCATGGTCAGTTACTACTCTATCCGGATAACCAAATAATGAAAAATTCTTTTGAGTATTCTAATGGTTTCTATTGAATTAACTGATCGACTACACTCTGCAATAACAAATTTTGAAAACGCGTCAGTTATTACTAACATATATTCATAACCTTTCTTTGATCTACAAAACGGGCCTAAATGGTCAACATGTATCATTCTAAACGGTTCACTTGGCTTAGGAATCGGATGTAACTTGCCTTCCTTTCTGCCATGATGTCCCTTTCCATAGGCGCAACTTAAACAAGAGGAACGGTTACATATTTACGAATAAACCGAGTCATTTTAGGGAACCAATAATCTCTTTTAATCAAATCTGTGCATCGTTTTGATCCTACGTGCCATATTTCGTCATGGTGCATTTGAAGCATTTTCCACCTAGCTGCCCCAGGCACTACAAGTCGATTTCCACTAAGCGTCTTCCTATACAACCTATCCTCTATTAACACATAATTGTTTATTATATCGCGTTCAGTCGACCCGGCTTTTAATTGATCAATAATATTTTTTAATTTATCATCTTGATATTGAACAGTATAAAACCAATCAGTGACTTCTAAACGATTAATATTTACAGCATCGATTGGGTTCCTACTCAACGCATCAACATGTTTCATTCGTTCACCAGGCCTATATTCTACACTAATATCGTATTCCTGAATTAATAGCCACCATCTCGCGATACGTGGTATAATATCGCGTTTAGTAAGAGTGGCTCGGACGGCGGTACAGTCGGTGACTACCTTCACGTGTTTACCTATTATGTACACCCCAAATTTACGCAACGATTCCACGACAGCTAATGTTTCTAACTCGTAGCTATGGTACATAGTTTCCTCCCTAGACGTCACTCGGCTAAAATACATAACGGGGCGTAAAGTACCATCAGACTGCTTTTGTAATAAAATTCCTGCTATTCCTAATTTGCATGCATCGGTATGAATTTCTATATTGAATGTAGGGTCATACAAAGCTAACACTGGTTTAGAGCATAAACATGTTTTCAATTCATTAAAACTATTGACCTGTTTATCACTCCATACCCACGGTACATTTTTCTTAGTCAATTCTGTTAATGGGCGAGCTAAAACCGCGAATTGATATATAAATTTTCGAAAGTAACTGCAAAGACCTATAGATTGACGTACCTCATGTACATTCCTTGGTACAGGAAAATGCGAAACTGCAATTAATTTTGGTTCTGCCGGTCGTACACCTTCATAAGAAATTTCATGTCCTAAATAAGTGACTTTCTCTTGTAAAAAAGAACACTTTTTCATATTGAATTTTAGATTTTCCGATTCAAACTTTTGCAACACGGATTCTAACATATATAAACCAGAATTAAAATCATCCGAGGGTAGTAACAAATCATCTAAGAATGCAAGAACTTCACTGGTTGAACTATGAGTTTGTGATGTTTGAGAACGAATTGAATCTACAATTTTACTAATCATCCGCATGAAAACTGAAGGTGCATTTGCTAAACCAAACGGAACACGTATGTATTCATAATGGCCCTGAGGTATTATAAACGCAGTTTTGTGAGTGTCTTCGGGTGCGATTCGCAGTTGATAATAACCTTGAGCCATATCGAGGCTCGTAAAGTATTTCTTACCGGCTAACTTTGAAACCTGATCTTCGATGTTTGGTAAAGGATATCTATCTTATAAAGTGATTAAATTAAGGGCACGATAATCAACTAGTCACTCACAAACTTTAGAATTAACTATTTGTTGTTCAGTGTGCGATAACCTATAAGGTTGACGATATATTGGCTGCTGCGTGTTAAGTTTTATTTTCATATGTAACAAACTGGTGCAACCGAGATCTTTAGTGTTAACTGCAAAGGTGTGTTTATATTGTAATAATAAATGTATTAAACTATCACGTTCGTTTTCATTTAAACTTCCCATAATGATTTTGGATATAGCTACCCCGCCTATACTATCATCAGTGGTTTTAGTAGTTGTTAAAACCGAAGCAGACGAGACTGTAAGGCCGCATGGTTTAAGGAAATTAGTGACTGAACAATTTGGCTTATTTGGTAAAAAGTCAGGCAAGTAAGATAGTGCTCGGCTAAGTATTGGCTTGGCTGAAATCACCCGGCTTGGTTGGTTCAGCGATTCGTCACAGCTATCTGCTCGTCCAAGGATCTGGCCGGCTTCCCACTCGATGTCTTTGGTGCCGGTGTTGATGACCTTCATGAAGCCACCTCCACCTCGAAGTAACGTGGCTGGTAACGAGTAGGAAACTCCCTGCTGTTCATAGTGACGCGGCGCTGTGCAGACATCATCTCCCTCGCATTGCCCAGCACATGAACTTGGATGATAGAGGCACCAGGAGGCAAGGATTCTTTGCTTGATGTCACTACGTTGAATTTCTGAATATCTTCGACAACTTGAAGTTCAGCAAAAGGCTCAGGATCCAATCTTAACGTAGCAGTCCTGTTAGTAACTTCGAGTGACACACGATCAGCGTTGATAACTGGCTGCCCAATCAGTAAATGAATGTCCTGCATGTCAGCGTCTGTTACATGCGCAGTACATCTCACGTGAATTTCATCAATTTCTAGGTCGAATTCTACTTCTCCGCGGCTTGTAAGTAAACCACCAGAAAAGCCCTTTAGGATCGTGCTCGAAGGTATAACTTCAAGTTCCAAAAGACTAACAATATGTGCATTGATAACATTTACCTGGCTTCCTGTATCAATGTAAGATTTCAAAAAAATTCCGTTGGCCCTTGCGACTTTCTTGTAAATCTCATTGTAATTTTGTACTATCTTAATTTCCTTTAGGTTGCTGTTCGATTCGGCAGACGACTTGGCATGTATAGTTGAAGAGCCAAGGCAGCGCGTGGCAATGTGACCTTGCACACCACACTTAAATTGAAACAAATGCGTTGATCAGGTAATGAGCAATTCCGCAGGATGTGCCCAGTCTTCTTACAACGCGGACAGGGTCGGTCTCAGGGTTCATTTTCTTATCCAGGTTTGGCAGCTGTCTAGCATCCTTGTTCGGCTTGTCACGTACAGTCGAACGTCGGTAAACGATAATCATCGAGGGCACAGAGGAAGGCCTCGTACAGTTCATCTGGACGCTGGCATTGGTAAGCCCGTGCATTTGGTTGTAATGAGAGCGGTAACCCTCTAATTATACACGAAACACTAGCAGCGTCAGACAGGTTACAACGAAAGCACATGGCGATTTTATCCTGATAATATTTTGTCATTGTTTCGTTCGGTAACTTCTTCCTGTTCATCATTTCGTCTAACAAAGCACTGAAGTCACGATGTTTGGGAAATGCTCTTACAAGCATGCATTTCCATTCGTCCCAGGAATAGTTATATTCATCAAGTCTATTGTACGGTTGTGCGTTGTTTCGTCGCTAATTGTTTCATCGAATTTCGTTTCACATAAATTGTTTCTCATATTATCATTTCATAGAATAATTAATACGCAGGATACTTACTTTGAAGAAATTTAAGTCATCAATTTTTGTTTCAAATAAAGTTTAATGTTAGAAAGTTCATATCATAGAATAACAAATCAAATATTCTTTATTCACATATTGTTTGTTTCACATAAAACTTATTCCGAAGAATTACATTTTATCGAGCGGCAGTTTCTAAAACTCATACCTTTGAAAAATACATACCCTCCTACAAAATTACAACAAAAAAATTTGTCAAGCAGGAAAACAGTCTTTTTATTCTCACTAATGGTGTTCATACCTGTTACACGCAGCATGCAAGCAAGCATGTAGCATGCAAGCAAGCATGCAACATGCAAGCAAGCATGCAGCGTGCAAGCAAGCATGCAGCATGCAACAAGCATGGTTTCTGTCACGGCTCCGGCGCTGCGGGGCTCCGGCGGCCCCACGCGAGTTCATCGTCGCAGATGGTATTAACGCTCACCACCACAGCTTCGGCTTGCTGGCAAGCCGGCCAGCCTCAGCCGCGGCGGCAAGCGATAGATACCACCTGCTCCTCAGCTCACGGGCCGCCTCATCTCTCCGCGCCTACGCGGGCTTAAATTACACTCTAGGGGTAGGACAGACAAGACTACATCATAGAATAACAAATCAAATATTATTTTTCCACATATTGTTTGTTTCACATAAAACTTATTACGAAGAATAACATTTTAATCGACTGACAGTTTCTAAAATTCAAACCTTTGAAAAATGCATACCCTACTACAAAATTACAACACCGGGTTCACAAAAATAATGCGGGTAAATTATTGTCAAGCAGGAAAACAATCTTGTTATTCTCACTAATGGTGTCCATGCCTGTTGCATGCAGCATGCAACTTCCAGCATGCAAGCATGTAACATGCAACAGGCAAGGTTTCTGTCACGGCTCCGGCGCTGCGGGGCTCCGGCGGCCCCACGCAAGTTTATCGTCGCAGATGGTATTAACGCTCACCACTGCAGCTTCGGCTTGCTGGCCGGCAAGCCGGCCAGCCTCAGCCGCGGCGGCGATCATTAGAAACCACCTGCTCCTCAACTCGCGGGCCGCCTCATCCCTCCGCGCCTACGCGGGCTTAAATTACACTCTAGGGGTAGGGCAAACAAGACTACGTGGAGTCTGTTTTGCAGCCATTCGTTTCTGTCACTAACTTTAGTAGTGCAACATATTGACTTTTAAAGACAGTATTTTAATTAAAGGTTAATAATTTCGTTGAAATAAAATACCATGGAAACATACATCGAACAAACAATATTCGTTGAAAAATAATTCTGCTTTTTGATGAGTTGGTCAAATAAAAAAATGTGATGGTAAAATTCTTTGAATTGTGTTTCTGTAAAATATTTTTCATTCAAGTAAATAGTAGTCGAAACAAAAATATTCGAAATAAAAATACGGGGACTAAATATTATGTGAAACATTTTCTGGAAAACGAAATTCTGTCAAATTTCTGTCTGCGAAACAAGGTGACACCGTTTTTGTCACTAACTTTTGTAGTACAACATATTGACTTTTAAGGACAATATTTTAATATAAGGTTAATAATTTCGTTGAAATAAAATACCATGGAAACATACATCGAACAAACAACATTCGTTAAAAAGTAATTCTACTGTATGATAAATTTGTTAAATAAAAAAATGTGATTATAAAATTCATTGAAATGTGTTTCTGTAAAATATGTTTCATTCAAGTAAATAGTAGTTGAAACAAAAATATTAGAAATAAAAATACGAGGACCAAATATTATGTGAAACATTTTCTGGGAAACGAAATTCTGTGAAACTTTTGTCTGCGAAACAAGGTGACACCCTATTGGTTGTGCGTTGTTTCGTCGCTAATTGTTTCATCGAATTTCGTTTCACATAAATTGTTTCTCATATTATAATTTCATAGAATAATCAATACGCAGAATACTTACTTTGAAGAAATTTAAATCATCAATTTTTAGTTCCACATAAAGTTTAATGTTAGAATATTCATATCATAGAATAACAAATCAAATATTCTTTATCCACATATTGTTTGTTTCACATAAAACTTATTACGAAGAATTACATTTTATCGAGTGACAGTTCCTAAAACTCATATCTTAGAAAAATACATACCCTCCTATAAAATTACAACACCGCATTCACAAAAATAATGCGGTTAAATCCTTGTCAAGCAGGAAAACAGTATTTTTATTCTCACTAATGGTGTTCATGCCTGTTGCACGCAGCATGCAAGCAAGCATGTATCATACAAGCAAGCATGTATCATGCAAACAAGCATGTAGCATGCAAGCAAGCAAGCAACATACAGCGTGCAAGCAAGCATGCAGCATGCAACAAGCATCGTTTCTGTCACGGCTCCGGCGCTGCGGGGCTCCGGCGGCCCCACGCGAGTTCATCGTCGCAGATGGTATTAACGCTCACCACCGCAGCTTCGGCTTGCTGGCCGGCTAGCCGGCCAGCCTCAGCCGCGGCGGCAAGCGGTAGATACCACCTGCTTCTCAGCTCGCGGGCCGCCTCATCCCTCCGCGCCTACGCGGGCTTAAATTACACTCTAGGGGTAGGGCAGACAAGACTACGTGGAGTCTGGTTTGCAGCCATTCGTTTTTTGTCACTAACTTTTGTAGAACAACATATTGACTTTTAAGGACAATATTTTAATTAAAGGTTAATAATTTCGTTGAAATAAAATACCATGAAAACATACATCGAACAAACAATATTCGTTAAAAAGTACCTAATTCTACTGTTTGATAAATTTGTTAAATAAAAAAATGTGATTATAAAATTCATTGAAGTGTGTTTCTGTAAAATATGTTTCATTCAAGTAAATAGTAGTTGAAACAAAAATATTCGAAATAAAAATACGAGGACCAAATAATATGTGAAAAATTTTCTAGGAAACGAAATTCTGTGAAACGTCTGTCTGCGAAACAAGGTGACACCGATTAAACTGTTCCAATGTTTGCTCTGTGAATGTCGAAAGGGGAATGCCTATAAAATGCCTGAAATGGACAAAAACTGCAAATAGTCCTTAATTGTATTTAAAATAAAATATGAATAATGAAATAAATCTCAAGTTTGTTTAAGTAGGGTATAAAATATAGGAATCATTAAAATATTTAACTTGATATCCGTTAAAGTTATTCTTATTCTTATTGAAGGTCAATGTTTATTTGACACGAGTAAGTGACATTCAGCCAAAAAGGAATCGTCAAATAATCCATTACAAACTATTTTAAGGAATTAGTGCACAGTTAATAATTAATTTAACACAAGCCGACCTATGTGTACCATAAATATAATTAAAACAATATACGCATGTAAGTATATATAAATTAAAATCAAATTATTTTTAAAATGGAAAACGTATCATAGGCTGTATGAATCATATGTCCTTTGCCTTACTGACAGTTTGACATTACTGCATTTTCGATTGTTTGTTAACTTGATTCTTGGTTTTGTGCTTGTGACTGAAGATACTTACTTACCTACTTACTTTATGATATTTCGACGACTGTGGCCATTTTTTAATGATTTTGATTTTACTTCTGCACACGATACCCATTTTTGAACACGGACTTAGATTGGACGCACCTAAACGATGACTCGGCTTTTTGAGGACAAACCTGAACCTACTTTAAATATGACGCTGTTGTGTATTTTGGACTTGTGTGTGCTCCGTGTACATTTAAAAATGGTTAGAAACCTGCACTATGTTAATTGTTATCGTTAACCTAGACTTAACCTATATTTCAGAAAAATGTTTGCTACTGACTTCTACCTAGTTTTTTGATAATAATTAAAATTGTAATGGGTTACCTACGACTTGCAGTAAAATTTGGCGTATATTTCATTATTGTTCATTTCAGGCATTTTTCTATACGGCTGATGGGCATTCCCCTTTCGGACTTCGCTTGTTCATTGTTAATTCCTTATTGTATACACTGTGACATGTTGTTATTTTATTTTCACCTTATTTTTTTACATTTTTTTTTTCTTATTTTAAGTGACATTTACCGATGTGACATGAATACTTATTTCAGTTTTTTTTTTTTTTACTTTATATTTTATTATTTTTATGTGACATTTACTGATTTGACATGCATATTTACTTTTTTATTATTTTGTGACATTTATTGATATTCGTGATTTTTTAAATTAATTTCGTAAATTATTATTAATTACATTTAATTATTGTGAATGTGAGGGCCATGCAGGTCACATTATTTTTCTCCCACCACTATCTGGCAGTTTAAGTACTTTAAGCGACCTACCCAAATGTCCTTTCTTTGGTATTGTTCGTCGTTTCGTTGAGCTCCTTGACCTAAAAGTCGAGCTACACGATAACTGACAAATGCTTGCACTGACTGGACAGATCCACTCAAATCTATGTGGTTCTTTCTTCAAAAGACCATTTCAGTTACTAATCTGCATGCATAGTCCTCATGTAAATTGAGCAATGTCTGGACTTTAAAAGAGTAACAAGTTAACAGAGAACCTCTGAGTTTGTTTCGGCTGTTTCTTCTCAGAGTAGTCAGTGTTAAGATGTGTGGACAGGTTAATTTGTAGAAAATAATACGACCAGACTGTTTTAATATAATACGTGTATTCGCCTCGGATGGGCGGACATAGACAGACCAAAGACAATGACAAAAGTAAGACCAGTGGTGCAAACCACAGATAACTAAATACGTAACATCTCCCTTTTTTTTTTAAATAAAAATAACAGCAAAATTCTTACACACTAAAATTGTACCTAATAGGTATACGACAAGTGAAACGGAACGTTTCTTAAAAACTAGGTCTGTGACAGACATCTGTCAAATTTGACTCGTATTGTTGACAGCATCGATCAAAACAAAATTGAGTTATACATCTTTCTATAAATAAAATAAAACTAAGTACAATAAGAACTTATTCTAGACTTAAAACTACCAAAATCTTCGGGGCTTTATGATAGCTCTACCGAATGATGAGAAGGTAATTGTTGGACGGTTTGTATGACTATTTGGTGTGTTTATTGTGTTTGAATTTGTTTCAGGCTTTGGTGTGTTTAGCATTTTTGAATTTGTTTCAGGCTTTAGGACGGGACTAGTCGAACAAGGCGATTGATAGTTCGATGGAGGGGACGACGGCAATGAATTGGAGGATTCCGGAAGATTAGTGTCTCGTTGAACTGGTGGAAGAGTTACTGGACTTCTACTAGGAGCAGACAAAGTGGGAGAAAGTTTAGGCTTTAGAATGTGTTGACGATTACGACGAAAAGTGCCTTCCGGGGAAACAATAGTATAGGATCTAGGCTGTGGACCTATGTCGGAAACCATACCAGGTGTCCAAATACTATTTGGCTGTTTTTTGTAATATATTTTATCACCTATATTTAATGGAGACAAAGGTTTTGTGTGTTGATTATAATAAATCTGTGTTTTGTTATCTCTATTAAGAGTTTTATTTATTATAGATCTGTAGTTAGGTATTTTAGGTTTCAGAGTCTTTTCTAAGACTGGAAGTTTAGTTCTAAGTGACCTGGACATTAATAATTGGGCAGGTGAAAACCCATTGTTTTCTTTAGGCGTATTCCTATAGTGTAATAATGCTAAATGTGGGTCAGAACGATCAGTAAGACATTTTTTTTAATATATTTTTAACTGTGCTAATGGTTCTTTCTACAAGACCATTAGAACGTGGATAATAAGGACTTGAGGTACTACGTTGTATTTGCCAGTCTATGGCAAAATTATTAAACTCTTTTGAGTTAAATGGAGGTCCATTGTCTGAAATTAAAATATTGGGAATTCCATGCCTGGAAAAAATAGACTTTAAGTGACTAATGACAATGTTACTAGTGGAACCACCTACTAGCTTAACAAGCTCTACATTTGGGAAAAATAATCAACGACTATAACATACTTGTCGGAATTGAGATCAAATAGATCAACACCAACTTTATTCCAAGGGATTGGTTTTATGTCATGAGGCTGAAGTGGCTCTTTGGAATTACTGCGTCTGTATGTAAGGCAAATGTGGCAATTGTTTATATATTTTTCTATATCAGAGTACATATTAGGCCAGTATACTAGATTTTTAGCCAATCTTTGGCAACTGTGAATACCCTGGTGACCTTCATGAATCTGTTTTACTATGTCATTTCTCATAGCTACAGGTATAATAATACTGTTGTTTTTAAAGACAATGCCATTTATAATGTGTATATCTGTTTTTAAAGGAAAATATGGTCTAAGGATGTCTGGAAGTGATTTTTTATGTTCAGGCCAACCTGTTATGCAACATTTACTTAAAAGTGACAGTTCCTCGTCTTGGGAAGTCTGTTCTTGAATTAATTTAAGTTTGTTTGGACTAACTGACAATGATCTAATGACTAAATTGACATGCAAATCTAGGTCAGAATCTAGATCAAGTAATGATTGTTCTGGTAAAGCTGCTCTGGACAATGTATCAGCAACATAAAGATATTTACCAGGTTTGTAGGTTACATTCAGGTCATAAGGTTGTAATCTCAGCATTATTCTTTGAAGACGGGGAGGAATATTATAAATTGGCTTATTATAAAGCGATACTATTGGTTTGTGGTCAGTTTCTACTAAAGTGTGACGACCATATACATATTGGTGGAACTTTGTGCAACCAAATAAAATAGCTAACAGCTCTTTCTCTATCTGAGAGTATGACTGTTGGCATGAGCTTAGTGAAGCTGAAGCGTATGCGATTGGATGTTTGTCATGGCTAATTACTGCACCCATGGCATCTTTAGATGAATCAACAGATAAAGTAATTGGTTTATTTTGATCATAGTATGTCAAGACTGGAGCTTTAGTTATACATTCTTTCAACACATTGAATTCTATATTATGTCTATCTTGCCAAGACCATTCATTATCTTTAGACAGAAGTGTTCTCAAATTAGAAGTTTTTTCTGACAAATTCTCTATGTATGAGCCCAAATATGTGACCATACCTAAAAATCTTTGTAATTCTGTGACATTTGTAGGAGGTTGCATACTGCAAATAGCTTTGATTTTATTTTTATCCACTCTCACTCCATCTTTAGAAAAAATGTGACCTAAGTACTTGACCTCACTTTTACATATGTCACACTTATCTTTATTAAATTTTATGCCTATTTCCCTAGCTCTTTCTAAGACTTGTTTTAATCTTAAATCATGTTCTTGTTTTGTTTGCCCATATATTAAGAAATCATCCATCCAGATTTTGACTCCTGGGATATCCGAGAATTTTGTTTTCATAATAGAATGAAACAATTCTGGGGCTGCATTTATCCCAAAGGGAAGTCTTAGAAATCTATATCTACCTTGAGGTGTGATGAATGTACATAATTTTGACGAAGTTTCGTCTAACTTAAGCATATAAAAACCTTTGTTAGCATCAAGAGTTGTGTAATATTGAGAACCAGAGAGACTTGTTTTGATTTCATCAATAGTTGGGAACTGATAATGAGGACGCATAATAGCTTTATTAAGTTTTCTTGGATCAATGCACAAGCGCAATTTACCATTTTTCTTTGTTGCAATTACAATAGAATTAACCCATTCAGTAGGTTCCTCGACTTTGACTATAATTTGATCATTTTCTAATATTGCTAATTCTTCTTTTAATTGTTCTATTAGACTGAATGGAATTCTACGGCAGGCATCGACAGAAGGTACCGCATCAGGCTTTACTGTCAAGTGACATTCATAATCTTTAAGACAGCCTATTCCTGAGAAAAGATCTTGATATTCAGCAAGCTGTAAAACATTGACTGACTCATGGAATTGTATATTATGGACTCTTTTGACTAGTTTTAAAATCTCACAGCTGTTGCGACCTATAATATTTCTACAAGGAATATCTATAATATGAAAATTAACATTATATACCATATTGTTGTATGAGACAGACAAAATGCATTGACCTACAGTAGGCAATACTTCACCACTGAACGTTGACAGTTTGTGACTACTTTTCTTTAAACTACTCAATGGCAAGTTTAGTTTCTTATAAGCATTGAATGATAAAGTGTTAGTATCAGCACCTGTATCAAGTAAAAATTGTACATCCTTACTATTTATAGACAAAGTTATATAATAAGGGTTATTTTGGCAGATAGAGATCTCATTAGTGAAAAGACTATTTAAGAAATAAGTATTAGGAGAATTACCAGTGCTTTCTTCTTCTATGAATCTCACATGCTTGCTACGGCAATACTTGGCAAAGTGGTTGAGCTTGTGGCAGTTATTACATGTGACTCCTATGGCTGGACATTTTGATCTATGTATTTGACCACATCTGGAACAGCTCTTAGACGACTGCTTGGATTGATGTTCTTGACTGGACGAAGTTTGATTTGAATTTGTTTGATGACTTTGACTTCTTTGCGACTGATGACTTTGACTTCTTTGACGGCTATGACTTCTTTGACGACTGTGGCTCCTTTGACCAGTATTTGTTTGACGACTGCGATGAGATTGACTGGCGACAACACTTATTTCGTGGCTTGATAAGGCTTTAGCCTCTAACCTGGTGTTTCTCAACATTTTAGCTAAACTGACAGCAGCATCAAATGTAGTTGGTTTTTCAATCAGTATGCGTTCTCTGATATACGAGCAAGATGAATTCAAATTCCAAGAAAATATGTCTTTTGTTATGTCTTCCGCAAGACTTCCGAAATTGCATTGCATGCTAATGTTCTTGAGATCAGTAGCAGTTTCAATTTCTTCTTCTGGGCCTTGTTTCCTGTTGAATAATTTATGTCTCTCGACGGAAATATTTACTCGTGGCGTAAAATATTCTTCAAATTTGGATAGTAAGCTCTTGTATGTGATCTTGTCCATTTGCGTATTAAACGAATAAAATATTTGAAGAGCGTCAGGGCCCATTGTTTGAAGTAAAATGGCTACCTTTCTATTGTCAGATTCGTTTTCCAAACCATTGGCGATCATATAGATATCCAGACTGGTTTTAAAATTTCTCCAAGCCAGCGGCATATTTGAGGCGTTGATATTAAGGCTAAAGTTACTCGGTGGCAAGGGAAGACTTGTATTACCTTTTTCGGCCATTTTTGAATAGGACAACGTAGGACGTCTTTTGTTTTTCCTTTTAATTTGTGGAAAATTATTTTCTCGACTTACAAGCTCTTGTGTCTTCTTTTACTTCTGACACCATGTTAAGATGTGTGGACAGGTTAATTTGTAGAAAATAATACGACCAGACTGTTTTAATATAATACGTGTATTCGCCTCGGATGGGCGGACATAGACAGACCAAAGACAATGACAAAAGTAAGACCAGTGGTGCAAACCACAGATATTACAGATAACTAAATACGTAACAGTCAGGTACGAAACACCGGCCCCATCTAGCTTAAAAAAAATGACGTGTTTGTAAAAACCTACTTGCAAAATAAACATCATTTATCATTTATAAACAGAACTTAACAAAGGACATACCAAACTTTAAATTTAGGATTGCTACAATTAAAAACGCATTCAAAAGTTTCAATATTAAAAACTAGCTGCACCCGGCATGCGTTGCAATGCACTTTTTCCTACCTACCCTACCCTACTATAGCCTATGTGTTATTCTGATGTGTAAGCTATAGTATTGTAAAGTTTCATCAAAATCCATTTAGTAGTTTTTGCGTGAAAGATTTACAAACTTTCTTACAAACTTTCGCGTTTATAATATTAGTAAGTTACTGAAGACATGGGGGATTTCCGTCAAGGTTCTTGGAAACAATATTGACTGATGACTCAATTGCTCCTGTCCTAACAGGCATATTCAATCAATGTTTGGACAGCGGCGAGTTTCCTGACTTGATGAAACATAGTAAAGTGGAACCAATATTCAAAGGAGACGGCCGAAAGTGGACCCAAAGAATCTATTAACTAACGAAGCTCCGTTCTAGTGTAAATATAGAATAATTATAACTACAATTATATTAGATATTTATTTTAAAAATATTGAATTTTTAGGACACAGGTATCAAAAGTTAAAAATAATTTCAATTTACTCAAATTTAAGTAATCGTGCAATTACAAAACGCAACTTTTTTCCGATTACGTTCCAATCCAATGACATGTGTTTTTGCTCAAGGGTTTTCTTACCATAAATGGCTCTTTCTCTTAATTTTTATAGATTCAATAATGTCAATATTGTGTGTATAAAAAGAATATGCAAACCTGATATTAAAACGCCAATTAACAATGCAAAAGCATCTAATAAAAATGGAACTATGGCGATTTTTTAGTAAGTATATCTTAAAAAGGAACGTTATCAATAGTGATCGATTGAGTCCCGTCACTACTGTCACTGTCAGATCTGTGATGATCTAGTCCATCGTTACGTTTGTATTTTTGTCTGGGATTTTATGTTTATCTTTGCGGTTTTGTAGATTCTCGACGACTTGGCCTTTATATCTTGAACTGAACATACTGCACCCTGTCTTAGACTACCGCATTCTTCTCTGGACAATGAGTTGCTTTTGATTTGGACTGTGATTTTAACCACAAACGTGCGTTGCGTTAATTTCCACTTACAACATGCGCTCTTACGGAGGCGTCGTCTCTCTGATGAAGGTGCTTAAAGATTTGAAAAAGTTTAGAGATGGGAGTATGCACGTGATGTAAGTATATTCATAAAAAAACATATATTTATATTATTCGTTAAGAACTTATTTAGGATATCTATCTCAACAACACCTGTATTCCCGTTGTCCCCGTAGGCCGTGTCCCCGTTAACGGGGACAACAAACAGATTCGTTCAGCTTTTATATGTACAAATACATACTGTTGTAATCTTATTTTAGGCTCATTGTTACTGTTGCCTTAAAGTTTATCTGATTAAAACAGTATACAGTTAAAGAAAGACTGGCCGAGGTAGCAGTAGAATATAATATTTTACTGAGATCTGTCAGTCATCAAAATGGAAGATACCCATCTTCGATTTGGATTTGTTGAGTTTGGCTGTCGCATTTTGTCTTGAAATATTTATAGACCCCTCTTAAGGTATCAGAGGTCATATTCTCTTTCATATCAAACGGTATTTCTATTTTTCTTTGATCCGCGAGTTCTGACCTGCGAGTCAGGCACTTTTGTTACCTATACATGTAACTCTTTATATTTATTACACTAAAGGTGAATTTATTTATTTTAAAATAATTAATTAATTCCAGTTATCAGGAGACGACTACATTTGTCCCACATGTTGAGGGCTAATAAGCTGCGACCCTGAAAATGAAACCCGACAGCAACTTGGCCATCGTAACGTCTGTGTTGCATAAAATAAAAACTATGTGAAAATACCAATAAATAAGATTTATTACTTATACTTTTTTTATTCAACAAACCCTGCCTTTCAACAGCTGTACATAGCTAGTCAACTCTGGCTGTTTTAATTTATGTAAAACAATATTATCTTCTCTCAGCGTAATAAGAATCATTTTACTATAAGTACTACCTATAATTCGCTTATAGATCAAAATCGTAACGACATAGTTTTAATAGTGATTGAACTAATTACTGGGTTGGTAATCAGTTTAGTCTCTAGCTGCAGTCTAGCATTTTTATTATTCATCAATTAGGTACAGGCAATGAAGTAAAAATTCGGGGTTTGGCTTTTGATGAGAAGCAAAACACGTAAAGTCAGAACTAAAACTGCGAGGTAAATACTTACATTAGTTTAATCTTATCGACCTTTACGAATCGTCATAAATATTATTGTATTTTGATTCTTCTTAATTACAAAGACATTCCACTGTTACTTAAATACTTTAATCGTAAGATTTTTAGGTTATCTTGTATATATAGACGTAAGTATATCTCTTTTCTCCCACTTCGCTAATCTTTAAAATTCATAAAAAACATGTCCACGAAAGTCTAACTGTTCTGTCGAAATAGTTCGCAGTCCATCTTTTACTGAATACGAACAAAACAAAATGTCTAAAGTTCTCTTTACCAAATGTAACTCAACGTGACCTAAATTTAAATATTTATAGCAAAATCTTTTATTTCGGAAACTGTTTTCTTAGAGATTACTATCGATTCAAAGCTGCAGTGGGGCGCGCACATTATAACTCTTTCGGGGAGGTTAGACTCAGCTGCCTATGCAGTTGGGAAAATAAGGCAGTTAACTGATGTAGCCACAGCTAGGTTAGTAATACTACGCTTATTTTCAAATTCTGCTGTGGGGATAGGCAGCAGAGGTTGATTCAATTTTCATATTGCCAAAGAGCGCAGTCCACACGATCTAAAAAATAGGCCCTCGAGAGTCCCTCAGAAAAAAAATTAAAGAGATCGATATACTGACTCTGCCTTCACTTTATATCTTAGAATGTATTTTATAAGTACGAAAAAACCGAGGGCTTTACAAAATTATTCTTCTGCTCAAGCGGCTTCCCTGGTAACTCATAAACCGACACATATGTGTGAGTGTCTCTAACTATTCCCGATTTTATTTTTTCCATTCGTTTCTGTCCGTTGTCCCCGTTGCCCATATGTACTTAACGGGGACACCGGTAAGGAATCATATGACGTGCTGATGTCCCCGTGATGGGGACACAGATTACGGGGACAACGGGAATACAGGGTTTTATTCAGATGTTTGACAATAGTTTTCACATCATTACATCGTTCATTCTGTGTTCAGAATAGTAAGAGCACTTATGACACATTTGTGAGTGCCCTCGCTCACGACGACTTTTTGTAACGATGCAGTAGCGATGCTGTCGCGCGTCCGCATCGATACAGTCGCGATACTGCTCGCTTCTGTAGCGCGTTGCAAATGCGACTAACCCGCGTTAGTAGCGATGCAGTCGCGCATTTAGTAAACGCGCGTCAGCATCGCTACAAAAAGTCTCCGTGAGCGAGGGCCATATGGGTTTTTAAATCAGGTTTTTCAACTCGATATTCTGAAAAAGTTACAAGGTCTATCAACATGAAAAAAAAATTCACTCAAAAATCAATCAAAAGTCATTTATTCAAATTAGGCTGATAAACAGCACTTTTTGAACGTCAAAATTACAAGAGACAGTCCCCCAAAACGCCCGTCCTTCGCTCCACTCATGAAGGGATTCATTTTTATTATTTTGTCTTGTCAGAATTCTATTTTACTAGCTAAATTTTGAATAAAAAAAAAGTCTTTCAAATGTCTATTAGCCCGCAAAATCTCGATAGCAAGAAATGCGTTTTAATAGATTCCTACACTCAAAGATAGGAAATTTCAGCAGCTTCAGTCAGTGCACGGCTATTGGTAGTATGCAGGTGCACCCTGGAGCTGGGGATCATAATCTCCGAGCGAGGGTCCACTATACCAAACGACTCCGGCTAGCAAAAAGGACACCGATAGATTGAAAGTCTTAACTTTCAACGTACGAACTCTACGAACCGAGGATCGTCTCTTAGAATTAGAAAATGCTTTAGAACATGTTAATTGGGACATCATAGGGTTAGCAGAAGTAAGACGAGAAGGCGAAAATACAATAGAGCGAAGTGTACGGGTAAGGGTACATTTAAATGATAGACTGATAGAATGATTGATTTGTGTATTGAAAGAACACTTAAACCTGATACTGATCGACTCGCGGCGAATGAGTCTTTTTGCGGTTAGCCCAAACGTTGATATGCGACTACTGCTCGTTGACTTAAAATTGAATATTTTATTCATTCGCTGCGCGTCGATGTCAGCATAAAATTGATACATATGATATTGTACGGGTTTGCTCGTACATGCTCCCCGAGGAAAAGAAAATAAAGATACAACTGATTAACTGAGAAACAAGTAATTGTAATACATGATTTGATGTTAATCTAATTTCTTAGTGTCTCTAACGTTAACACACTGTTCACAAATTTGCTATGCTTGTATAAGAACCTAACATAGGGGAGGTGGCTTTATCTAACACTCGCGCACTTGCTACCACCTTCGCCCTTTCACTGTCACACTGATACACTACACTACCCCCTACACACGCACGTTGCGTGCTCGGGCACGCGCAGCTGCCGGGCGCGCCGCCTGCTGCTGGCGCCGCCGGCGAGAGCGCGGGAGCGCAGCGCGATCGCGCGCGCCTCCACGCGAACACTCCGAGACCTGCTGCTACCACGCCGATCATGCAGTAGATCGCGGTGTAATGATGAATGTCATGAGATGACAGACTGTCAAATAACAATCCGTTTTCTTTCATCATCTTGATTTTGTCCTCAATTGTTTTAAGCTCTCGATCGCTCTCAATGCTGGAGTCATTCAAGACATCCTTAGGTATGGACACGTTTATTACGTGATTTATGGATGCAGTGACTGGTGAGTATAGGTTAGCGCTGATACTAACATCGCTCGTTCTTTGTTGATGAGCAATTACTTCAAAATTATCTGCTTTGATTATGCAGCCATAATCTGTAGTTATAAGTCCGGAGTGAGTCAGTTGATGCGCGGTAACTTGATCTCCACATACTGTTCGTAGGTTACATTGACCGCAGCAAAAATAAATATAATTGTTGATAGAGTGACTTTCTATCCAAAGATTTTGGCAGGGATCGACGTTGACTTCACATGCTGATGCTTTTGATAGGCAGAAGTCTTTATCTCTGCTTAGTTTGTAAATAGGAGAATGAATGTTGCACAAGTGTACGTTTGTCACAAGGCAGGAATCAATGATATTTTCTGTCAAGATGATGTAGGCATCCTTTTTCAGGTTTACAGCTATGAAATCTGACACTGGTTTTATTGATAACATTGTGTTGTTGTGTTTCTCCGCAGGGATTGGTATAAGCTTGAATATTTCATAGGTGTCCCTGCTGATTAAAGGTATTTGTACCTCAAAAATTGAGTAATTCTTAAGCATTCTTGCTTTGACTCGTAGAAGCTTAAAAAGTTGTGCAAGATCCGTATGAATATTTTCTACGGGTAAGGTGACGTCAGTAGACAAATGACTTGCTATAGTACTCAGCTGATCCTGTAATTGTTCGGCGGTTATTAAATGTGGATTAAATCGACCATGATAGATGTCTGTAATTGTATCTACAAAGGCGTTCTGTAACTCCTTCAAGTCGTGTAGAAGATTGCTTGTGACTATAGCTCCCATAGAAACTTCACTTGCCCTCGAAAGATTTTGAGTTTCAGCCTTTAATACTTCTAATGTATTTTCGATGTTTGAAAACTGTTGATGAATCATTTTATGTTGTTTGTGCATTGTAGTCTCTGTCCTCTTTAAAAGACTGAATTCGGCTTCTATGACTGAAGTTTGATTTTTCCAAAATGAGACAATATGCTTTTGATTATTGCGAAGAAGAGTGATATCTTTCTCGTATTGTTCCGCGAATCGAGCGTCTAATACTCCAAACAGGCCGTTTGCTATGTAACCGACACCGTCGATAAGACCTCGTCGCCACCTGTTCGCTGGCCTTGCAAAATGCTGACTAAGTAACAAATGATTATTGTAATCAAGTTCATTGTACCCGTGACGTAATTGCAATAATATTATATCACAATGTGATTGTTCTTGAATTGTGCTGCATGTTTGTTCTAGCGACATGATACTTTTGTTAAGTGCGGTAATTCCTTCCCAATAAGGGTCTAAATCGTAGTATATGATTAATTTCCAGTTGTCCCTTATGATCTGCATGTTTGATAGCTTATCGAAGTAAATATGCTGATTACTTCTAAATTGTGTGACGTTAAGTGCGCATTGGGAAGTTGTTATGATACTGAAAAATAGCATTATTGCTGTAAACACCGACGCTATATTGTAACGAGTACTTGCTTTCGTTGTTTCAGATTGCTTATCTGTGTTGGACTCTCCCGAACCTGTCGCCTTTGTTTGCTTGATTTGCGAGGAGGATTCATTGTTGATTGGGAGTTTTGATAATTTTGTGATAGGACGTTTCAGTGTTCCGTTTTTGGTTTTTACTGTAACCACGCGAACATGACCATCGGAACCGGGGTGTAGCTCGATGATTCTGCCCATCAGCCATTTTCCCGGCGGAAGATTGTCATCATGAATCATGACAATATCATTTACATTGAGGTTCCCTTTAGCTTGTCTCCACTTACTTCTTTCTGTAATTTGCATTAGGTACTCACTCTTCCATCTTTTCCAGAGATCCTGTACAATTTTTTGTGTTAACTGCCAACGTGTGCTTAAATCTGTTTCGGTCTCGTGTACGGTAACCTTGGATCCACCGGTTAGGAAGTGAGCAGGCGTTAAAAAATCCACATCGTCTGGATCTTCTGATATAGCACATAATGGTCTCGTGTTGAGACAGGCCTCAATCTGTGTAAGCACCGTATATAGTTCCTCAAATGTAAGAATCTGGTCACCAATAACCCTCTTAAAATGGTATTTGAAGCTTTTAACAGCCGCCTCCCATATGCCTCCTGCTGATGGCCATGAGGGCGCATTAAAACTCCACTCAATTTCCATATGTAATACTTCTGCTTTTAGATCTTTGTCTTGCATGATATGCATAAGTGCTTGATATTCCTGTTGTAGTACCTTGTTAGCACCAACAAAGTTGCGACCATTATCGCTGTAAATGTGACTAGGCGTCCCTCTGCGAGCTGCCATTCTTCTTAATGCTGCGATGAATGAAGTTGTGCTTAAATCACCAACAAGTTCTAAGTGTACGGCCTTGGTGACCATACACACAAAGACAGCGACATACCCTTTTGTGCTCTTAATACCTCGTCCTTTGCTTGCTTTGACGTAAATGTGACCAGTAAAATCTACGCCTGTGTGTGTAAACGGACGTGATGGATTACTTCTGGCCTCCGGCAGGTGCCCCATGATTTGCTGTTGGCGGTCTGGATTCTGCTTTTTACATATTACGCAACGACGAAGCTGCCTCTTCGTAGCGACATTCCCTCCTAGAATCCAATATTTATGTCTGATAAAACCCAATGTCAGCCGGGCTCCGGCATGTAACATGGTTTGATGTGCGTCCTCTATTATTAATTCTGTCAGACGTCCACTGTGCGGTAGAATAATAGGGTGCTGCATGTCATGGCTGATATGTGCCTTTTTTAGTCTCCCTCCGACCCTTAGGATATCATTTTCATCCAGGTAAGGGTTTAATTTTAATAATTTGCTTTTTGCATTTAACTTGCCTTCTTGTTTTAAATCTTTTATTTCTTTGACGAAATCTTCTTGCTGTACATGCTTGATAATTTTTTGCTTTGCTTGGCTGATTTCTGATAATGATAAATAATGCTTTTCGGCTTTTCTTTTGTAGGTCGAAATCTTCATCACTAATGCTAGAATACGTGCAATTTTGTTGATTGATTGATACTTGTTTAAAAGATCTGTAATGATGCTTGATTCATTCTTTGTCACAAGAAGCACGTCTTCTTGCCTTTTTATTTCCTCGTTTGTTGTGTAGATTGCTTGATTTTCTTTTGTTGCTTCGAAAGATTGCAACCATGTCGGTCCTTGCCACCACAAACGATAATCATTCAATTGAGCCACTGTAAGTCCTCTGCTTGCACAGTCAGCGGGATTCTCACTTGATTTAATATATCGCCAAGATTGTGGTTTAATGATATCAGTTATTTGTATTGTTCTATTTGCTACGAACGTTTTCCATCGACTTGGGTTTCCTTGAAGCCATCCCAATACGGCAGTGGAGTCGCTCCAGCCAAATATATGTGTGTCATGACCTGGTAGACTTTGCTTGACTTTAGTCATGAGTTTGGCCAGCAACAGTGCTCCACATAATTCTAATCGAGGTAGTGATATTTGCTTTTTCGTAGGAACCAATTTTGATTTAGCGGCTACTAATATTGCTGATTGATTGCTATTTATAACTCTGCAGTAAATGACGCAAGCATAAGCTTTTGTTGATGCGTCACAAAAGCCATGTAACTCTACACAGCTTGCTGTTTCCGTACCGTACCATCTTGGTATTTTAAATTGATTGATATTTACTAATTCTTCCTTGATCTTGAGCCATTCCTGGCTGATTTTATCTGGAACTTGTTTATCCCATTGAAGATTGGATAACCATGTTTCTTGGAATAAAATCTTCAATTTTGTGGTAACCGGCACGATCCACCCTAATGGGTCGAATATTTTAGACATGTCTGATAGTATGATTCTTTTAGTGATATTGGTGCTTGATGGTTCAATTTTTGGTACAAATGTGAAGTTATCATGTGTAGGGTTCCAGCGAAGTCCTAATGTCTTAGTTAATCCTGCTTGATTAAAATTCTTGCTTTCTTGTTTATAATAGTCTTGATCTTCTATTTTCAGTAGCCGACTATCGTTTGACATCCACTTTCTCAAGTGGAAGCCCCCTAATTTCAGTAGATTCATCAAATCTTGCTGCAACTGTAGTGCTGATGATAGGGAGCGGGCTCCATGTACTAGATCGTCCATATAGAATGATTCTTCGACGACCTTAGCGGCTTCTGGGAATTTATCCCGTTCGTCAGTGGCTAACTGTCTCAATGTCATCATTGCAAGAAATGGAGCTGCTTTTGTGCCGTATGTTACGGTTGTCAATTGATATTCTTGTATTTTTTGAGACGGATTATCTCTCCACACAATTTTTTGTAATGTTTGATCTTCTGGGTGTACCCAAATCTGCCTAAACATTTTTTCTATATCAGCTGTGAATGCGAACTGATATTGTCTCCATTTAATGATAAGAGATTGAAGGTCTTGCTGTAGATTGGGCCCCGTGTACATTAGGTCGTTTAAACTTTGATTTGTTGATGTTTTTGCCGAAGCATTGTAAACAACTCGTAATGCAGTCGTTGCACTATCTTCGCGCAATACGCAATGATGCGGTAGGAAACATTCCGGTGTTTGATTGCAAGGTGAAGGTTTCATGTGTCCTAAGGTTTTGTATTCGGTAATGAATGATTTATATGCGTTGAATAAAGTATTGTTTTTATGTAATTTCTTTTCTAAATGAATGAATTGAGCAACAGCCTTGTTTTTTGACTGCCCCAATTTCTCCTCAAATTGTGGTACTAGTGGTTGTCTTACTTCATATTTTCCGTCGTCTAAACGTTTTGTAGTCGCTTCAAAGTATTGAATGCACTCTTGCTCTTCTGCTGATAATGATTTTTCCTCTGTAATATCTTCGATCTCCCAAAATTGCTGAACTCTGTCTAAGTCAAATTGTACCACGTTGCACATTAATTTAGTCTTCATATTTCCACACAGTATCCAACCCAGACGAGTCTCTTGAACAAGCGGAAGTGATTCGCTTAATCTGCACATGCCCGCTAAAAGAATATTCGAGTATACGTCCGCACCCAACAGTATGTCAATGGGTCGGCTGATGTTGTACTCAGGATCTGCTAATTCTAGATTGTCCAGAAATGGGCATGCTATTTTTGGGAATGAGTATGAAGGTAAATATTTTGTTAAGTTGTCCATGATATAAACATCGATATTAAATTGATAGAGTTTGATTCTTGAGTTTGATATACAGTTCAGGGACAGCATTCCTTTGCAACTGTTTTCCCTTTGTCCTATGCCTGTGATTATGCCGTCACACCTGGATCGCTGCAATCCTAATTGCTGAGCGGCGTTCTCTGTGATAAGAGACATTTGTGAGCCCTGATCAATAAGGGCCCGCAGGATCAGATATGTCCCATCTGCTTTCTGAACCTTTAGCAGTGCAGTTGATAGCAAAGTTTCTTGCATCATATTTTGCTGTGTCACGTGCGTGTTTCCTTGATTTGCACGTTCTTGATTATAACGGATGTTGTTTTGCTGTGCAGAAGGTATCGAGTTACCTCCTTGTTTTGACAATTCCTTAGAATACGATTCATGAAGTAATGTGTTGTGAAATTCGTTGCATTCGACGCAACGCTTCTTTGATAAGCATTCTTTGCCTTTATGGTCATATAAGCAGTTTTGGCAATAATTCAAGTTAGTAACACATTGTTTTTTCTTCATCGGAGAAAAGTCAGCAAATTGTTTGCAATAAAATATAGCATGTGCGTCATTGCAAACTGGACAGTTTGGCCGATAGTTTTGCAATTTCCTGTTATTTTGTGATTGTGAAATAGCCTTGTTACTTGAATATGATTGCTTTGAATGATAATTTTTTGATTCTGATGGTTTATTGTTGTATGAAGAAAACGATTTTTGGTTATTGATCTCCTGTTTTCTTCTACTTGCTTCCATGCTCGTGAACTTCCCCTCTAGAAAGGCTAGAAATTCATTCAACTCGAGTAATTCTCGGGGTTGTTTGATTGCTGCGTTGTATTCGCTGAATGTATCGGAATCCAATTTCTGACACAGAATGTGCACGATCAACGGGTCCCACGAAGTAACGTCTACACCGAGGGTCTTTATGGCGTTCATCGTTTCAAGTGCAGTATCATGGATTCGTTTGATATGATTGATTGATGCTTGCTGTACAATTGGTATATTTAATAAAATGTTAATGTGTGAGGTAAATATCATCCTCTTGTTGTCATAACGATGGCTCAAGATGTCCCAACAAATGATATAGTTGTCCGAACTGATCGGGAGATGCTGTATGAGGCGCTCTGCTTCACCTTTTACTTTAGACTTGAGAAATTGCATCTTCTGCGCCCCAGACAATGAAGGGTTGCCATGAACTGCTTCTGAGAAGAGATCCTTAAATGATGTCCACTGATGATAACTACCGCTGAATGTAGGTATTTCTATTTTTGGCGTTGTATGCTCTCTATGTGAAACGGACGACATCTTTTTATTGATTGCTTTGATGGCATCGTTGTATGTGCTTTCATATTTGAGGTACATATGATGATAGTCTTGATTTCGGTCTCCCAGCTCACTGTCTAATTCCCAATGCTGAGAGTCAATTTTCATCCAACGAGACCTTACCGTGCTCAACAGATGATCGAATTCCCATTTCTCCGCTACTGCATCCATGTTGATGCTTGAAACAGTATGTTCAAAGGCCTTGAAGTTGCTTATCTGTTTCCTCATCATCTCATCCGTCTTGCTGTTTAATCCCTGACTCTTTAAAGATTGTCCTGAAAGTTGATGTACGTTGCTTGAAGAAGCTAAAGGAGTAGCAGGCTTTAACAGTGGTGTTGATGGTCTTTCCTCGGTTGGCTGATGATTCTGAATAACTGCTCTGATTTTCTCATATCTCTCCTTCACAGTGTCAAATTGCTTCGAAGTAAAATAAGTATGCGATCTGGCATATTCGATGCTACACAATCTAACATGATTTGATTGATACTCTTGCCAGCATGCATCCAAATTTTCTAACCTTCGGCGTATGTAGTCCGAGGTTTTGCGATCGGAGCCATCCTTTTTGAAGTTTGAGTAAATTTGCTCTATCTGATTGAGTAGTTGCTGTTGTTGGGCGAGAATGTCTTCCAAAGACGACATGTTGTTGAAATGATAAATGGAACGATCTTACTTGATAGTCCAAACGGGAGCTTTGTTGCTCACCAAAGCGGATCTCTGTTGACCCCTGCTGATTGTTGCTGCTGCTGCTGCTATGTACTGCACTATTGCTGGCAGTACAAACGCCTTCACTGATAGTTCACTTTATGTCACTAGTGAAAGTTTTACAGTAAGTACTTGATTGCTACACTGTAATTAACACACGCGACATCCGGCTCGAAGGACCAAAATGTACGGGTAAGGGTACATTTAAATGATAGACTGATAGAATGATTGATTTGTGTATTGAAAGAACACTTAAAACTGATACTGATCGACTCGCGGCGAATGAGTCTTTTTGTGGTTAGCCCAAACGGTGATATGCGACTACTGCTCGTTGACTTAAAATTGAATATTTTATTCATTCGCTGCGCGTCGATGTCAGCATAAAATTGATACATATGATATTGTACGGGTTTGCTCGTACACGAAGTAATAATATATTTGATTACAATGGTGATACCAACAAGAATCACGGGGTCGGCTTTCTAGTTTCTAAACGGTGGAAAAATAACATTATGGAATTTGTCGCCTATTCCAATAGAATTGCCGCGCTCAAGTTTCGTGTTACTGTTTTGTCAGACTACACTAACCATCATGCAGGTTTATGCTCCAACATCTTCGTACAGTAACGATGAAATTGAAGAATTTTATGATCTGCTAAATAAAGCCTGTGATGATCACAGAGGTACATGGACATTGGTAGTGGGAGACTTCAACGCAAAAATAGGCCCCAGAATAACATCCGACAACACAAATGTCCTGGGCCCACATGGCTCGGGACAACGCAACGAGCGAGGTCAGCGGCTTCTAGAATTTGCTTTTGGTCAGAACTTAAGTGTGAGCAACAGTTTTTTGCACAAAAAAACACACCGTCGTTGGACTTGGTTTTCTCCCGACGGACACACTGAAAACGAGATCGATTTTTGTTTGTCTTCCAGCAAACATATAATAAAAAATGTAGAAGCACTTAACCAGATTAAATTTGCGCTAGTCCGACTCGCACTTGGCCGCTTTTTATATCTTAATTCCGTTTGAAAATTGAATGGCCTGATCTAGCAATCCTGGTCTATTTATGCAGTTCATCATTTGTGGGCATTCGGCGAATAAGTCGACGTGAGTATTAAAAACGCGAAAGCGGTCATATCACCAGGGATTTAGAAATTGAAACAGGTCAGCGACGTCGTATAACGAGCGATATTTTATTTCATTTACTGGTTTTATCACATCGGAACTTAAGCTTAATGTCTATGTTAGGTTGGCGGAGTGCACCGTGCGCGCTACCCGGACAGATCGCCGTGGTCGAACAGGTCCTGTTCGTACAGCTGCGCGCGCTACCCGGACAGATCGCCGTGGTCGAACAGGTCCTGTTCGTACAGCTGCGCGCGCTACCCGGACAGATCGCCGTGGTCGAACAGGTCCTGTTCGTACAGCTGCGCGCGCTACCCGGACAGATCGCCGTGGTCGAACAGGTCCTGTTCGTACAGCTGCGCGCGCTACCCGGACAGATCGCCGTGGTCGAACAGGTCCTGTTCGTACAGCTGCGCGCGCTACCCGGACAGGTCGCCGTGGTCGAACAGGTTCTGGTCGTACACCTACGCGCGCTACCCGGACAGATCGCCGTGGTCGAACAGGTCCTGTTCGTACAGCTGCGCGCGCTACCCGGACAGGTCGCCGTGGTCGAACAGGTTCTGGTCGTACACCTACGCGCGCTACCCGGACAGGTCGCCGTGGTCGAACAGGTCCTGGTCGTAAAGCTGCGCGCGCTACCCGGACAGGTCGCCGTAGCCGAACAGGTCCTGGTCGTACAGTTGCACGCGCTACCCAGACAGGTCGCCGTGGTCGAACAGGTCCTGGTCGTACAGCTGCGCGCGCACCGTGCGCCCGCCGAAGTAGCGGCCGCCCAGTGCCGCCGCCGCCGCCGCCGCCTCTGTGGACCACACCACTTATTCATTGATACATGCGAGTGATTCGCCTGCTACGACAAGACCGACAGGCGTGAACACACTCACCGTCGGGCTCGGTGAACTGCACGAAGATCTTGACGTCGGCGTGCGCCGGGTCGTCGTCCTCCGTCTGGCGCTCGTTGTAGATGACGAGCCGCTCCACCTTGCCCCACTTGCTGCACTCCTCCTGGATCTCGTGGTGCAGCGCCTCGTCCACGTCGGCCGCCGCCACCATGTTGCACAGCAGCAGCGTGCGCGACGCGCGGCGGCGCATGAGGCGCTGCATGACCAGGTGGCGCGCCGACTGCCCCGAGATGGACAGCGACTCCTGCTGCTGCAGCGTGTCGGGCGACGAGTCCAGCAGCTTGCGCTGCAGCGCGGCCTGCTGGCCCTCGGGCGCGGGGCTGGCGGGCCGCGGCGGCAGCACCACCAGCGGCGGCAGCGCCAGCGCCGGCAGCGCGGCCGCCAGCGACGGCAGCGCGGCGGCCGGCGGCACGCCCAGCGCGGTGAGCTTGGTGAGGCCGAGCGCCACGGCGTTGCTGGCCACGGCGTCCATGGCCTGTATCTTGGCCGTGGCGGCGGCGGCGGCCACGGCGGCGGCCGTGGGCATGGCGGAGGGCTGCGGCGGGCCGGCCAGCGCGTTGGGCGGCGTGATGGCGCGGCCCACGCGCAGGTACTGCCCGCCGAGGTCGAACAGGTTCATGGACGCAATGGCCTCGAGCGCGGCCGCCAGCGTGGCGTACTCGATGAAGCCGTAGCCCTTGTGCTTGTGCGCCGACGCGCCGTACGCCAGCTTGCAGTACGTGATGGGTCCGAACGCCTCGAACACGCTGCGACAGGACGGGGAGGGTCAGGGGTCTGGGGTACTCGATTGATGTCGCCGAGGTATCGACACCTACACTCATATATACTCACTTTTTAATGTCGTCTTCGGTGAGCTCCGGGTGGATGGAGGCGACGTAGATGCGGTTGTACTGCTTGGCTTCCTCCTGGATCTCGTCGATGACGGCCTGCGCCTGTGGCATGTTGGAGGGTCGCCCGACCACCTTGATGTTCCGCCCGCCCAGCATGACGCCGTTCATCTGCTCCAGGCTGAGCTGCGCCGCTTCGGGGATCTCGTACTCCACGAAGGCGAATCCTTTGTGCTTCTGCGTGACGGGGTCCCACGACATGTTGATGGACTTGATCGGCCCGAATGGGAGGAATGCCTGCCGTATCGTGTCCTCCTTCAACTCAAATGATATGGAGCCCACATATACTCTGATGAAAAACACAAGACATTAAAATGACTTACGAAAGTGTTTGAATCTAAATATGTCAACCTCGGAAATCAGATCTTTTCAGCTAAAGATCACAGGCTCGACCTGCTCGTGGCGGGAGCCTCCAGTGTATCGCTGTCATCATGCAGGCGGCGCGTGTGTGTGTGTGTGTGTGTGCGTGTGTGTGTGCGTGTGTGTGCGTGTGTGCGTGTGTGTGCGTGGGTACCTGCACATGAGCGCGAGCGCCTGCTGGCGCTGCACCTGCGTGCGCTGCGACGCCATCTGCTGCTGCTGGTGCGCGAGCGTCTGCTTCATGAGCACCATCTTGATGCTCTGCTCCATGGCGTACTTCTTGGCGCGCGCCACGGCCTCCGCCTGCTCGGAGGACAGGCGCGGCAGCGAGCCGCCCAGGATGGCCGGCAGCGTGGAGCACTTGGCACCCGGACCTGCGCACGAACGAGTTACAACACCTGCTGATGGCTCACAGTACGCCCCACCAGCAAAAAACCCGCTTCGTAGAATGTCCGACAGATTTCTTTTTAGCAATAGGACTATGACAACGTGCCTTTGATTTTTTTAGCGACCACTAACGAAACTGGATAGTGGATACATGTAGGGACAAAATAAACATAATAAAGGAAATTGACCTAAGCAATAGGGGTGCGGACTGGGTAAAGAAAACGACATTCTGTTTTGTCCGTCAGACAGGTAATACAAAAATATTAGACACGTATTTTTTGTTTTATCAAAATATCAAAAACTTACTTAGTTAAAACTCGTTAAAATTGGAGAGTGGGGGTTCAATACGTCACAAGTAGGTATACAAATTACCTACATGTGACGTCATGCGCCATTTCAACTCAATATATCTCCGTAATTTTATGACCACGTGAAAAAAGAAAAAATACGTGTCCAATACTTTTCAATAAACTACCCGACGGACAAAAAAAAATGTGATCATCCCCTATTCGTTCATGGGTCAATGAAAACCAAACCTTCCTTCCTTTGACAGCTGAAAGGATTTATTTGTATCAAAATCAAACAGTATGAAAAGTACTATTTTTTTTTTTTATCACAGCTTTTTGATAATCGGACATTCTCGAAATAGGACAAACTGGGGGCCTACTCTCTAAGTCCGTCAACGAAATTACGGGTCCGTCCGTAACTAGCTTTATACTTCGAAATGAACCCTACTCTCTAATATTTTCAGATTCATGAGTTTTGAAAACACATCGGGAGTAAGGACAACTGTCCAATCGTATTGTCATTCATTTTTATTTCGGGCGCCTAACGAATCTTATGTCCGAAAGTGATAAGGAGTAGGAAACGACCGTAACTTCGGCCGAAACTACGGACTTCGTGCTTAGAGAGTAGACCCCCTGTTTCAGACGTTTGCTTGACCTATCGGAACCGGGTCTCACCTGTGAACACATCTCCGACCTGCTGCAAGTCGTAGATCGGCGCCGAGAGGAAACCACCTGTAAGACCAAAGCTGTATCAGTCAGTGCCGGTAGCGCACAGATGCCAAACAGTAGTGGACGCAGGCACTCGCGCTCGCACACATCGCTGTCACTCCGCGCGCGCGCCCGGCCGGCCGGCGCGTGTGACGTCGCGCGTGTGACGTCACGCTGCGCCCGCCGCGCCTCGCACTCTCTCTCGCGCGCTCGCCTGTCACGCTGTCGCTCGCGGGCGGGCGCCGCGCCGGCCGGTCGCGCGCGCTCGCTACGCGCGGGCACAAGGGGTACAATGCGGTATAATGAAGTAGGTACATTGTGAGACCGGCGAGGAGCAGCCGGCGCCGCAGCCGCAGCCGACGCGTCACCGGCACGCCTAAGCGTATAGCAAAAACCTAACTTATATCTAGCCTGAAACAGAAAGCAGAAACACTGATCACTGAGGACGGTTTCGAAACGAGACAACGAATGTGAGAGACGGGTTTGGCGGCGAGGGGCGGGCCGGCGCGGCGGAGCAGCGCGCGGCGACGCGTCGAGCCGCGCAGCCCGCCCGCGCCGGCCTCGCGCTGCGCTGTGGGCTACTCACCGGGCAGACCGCCGGGCAAGCTCCCGGGCAGGCCGGGCATGGCGGCGGGCAGGCCGGTCAAGCCGGGCAGGCCCACCAGGCCGGCGGGCAGGCCGGCGGGCAGGCCGGACAGGGGCGCGGCGGGCGGCGCCATGACGCCCGGCGGCAGCGGCGGCTGCAGCGCTCCCGGCGAGCCGCCCTGCAACTGTCGACACACAACCTTAGTAACATCACTACTCCGCAAACATAATTATTGTATGATTTTGTTATATCAACAAAGTATTTATTTTACTCTTTATAACCGACCAAAAGAGGACGAGGTTCTCAATTCGTCGGAATCTTTTATTTTTTTATGTATGTTCCCGATCACTCGAAGTCGCCTGGACTGATTCGAAGAATAATTTTAATTTTGTTTGAAAGGGTATACTACCCAGGTGGTCCCATGGTCATCAGGTCAGAATCTGATGCAGGGACCCTGTAGAAATCGAGGATAAACTTCAAATTGCATAGGCTCACTTAAAGCAATTAGGATATTTTTCTAGTTAAGTATGTATTTATACTTTACAAGGATATAAGTGAGATACCACAACTGAAAAGAGTAAACTAAAAACTTTTTTTGCAAATAAAATAACCGACTTCGTAAAATAAACTCAATGAAAGAAACAAGTCTCAGACTTCAGAAATTAAAGTTATTTTCGACTGTTTGACACACAGTGGACTGTTTCCGACTCCTCGTCGACAAGTACCGCCCGCGCGCCCTCACCGTGGCGGACGAGCGCTGAACGCGGCGGAACAGCGCTGTACACGGATGGCTTTGACCAACTCTATCTATAGCATTCGCATGATAAAAACAAATTTGTCCTCATATTATAGCTGTTTGCCGCGAAAACTGAATAGACGCGAAAAGCTGATCGGATGCGCACGCATCTCGATACAAAATCGTTGTTTTCGATGACAAAAACTGAACAGACATGAATAAGTGTCACATCATCATCATCATCATCCTATATTGTTCCCACTGCTGGGACGCAGGCCTCCTCTCTATGAGAGGGAATGGGCTGTAATCCACCACGCGGCCCCAGTGCGGGTTGGTAGATGTCACATGTCTTCGAATTTTTAGTTCTAGGACATGCCGGTTTCCTCACGATGTTTTCCTTCACCGTTTTGAGAGCAGCGGTGATGAAATAAATTACACAAAGTAATGCGCCTGCCTGGGTTCGAACCTACGACTTACTGCTCGTAAGTCGGGGCTGCTACCACTGGGCCACCGCTGCTCCCTGCTGCTGAATAAGTGTGGTTAGTCCCTAAATGTAGTTAGTCCCGAGGATGTTTTTGTCAGATTAAGAAAATAACAATCACAATATGATTTCTGCAATAAATAGAAGAATTATTATAAAAACGAATGAATAATAAATTTCTTTATTGCCATAAAAACAGGTTACAGAAAAAAATGAGACCCTGGCCCCAGAGCTAGGTTACAGTACCTGTATTTCAGGAGCCACAATAAAACATGAATAAGGGAAACGTTACTGAGTGTAGCATTTATACAAAATGATAAGTATAATAAGAAACTCAACCCCCCCCCAGGCAGTCGGGTTCTTTTTCCCCGAATGCGGCGAAGCCCAAAAGGAGGGTAATGTGTTTGATCTGTATGTTTGTATGACCGTTTCTATGTTCCCTCGTAACTCCTAAAGGAATGAACAGATTTCGATAAATTATACATCGTTAGGTTCGCCTTAGTGACGCGCGTGTCATTGGCTACATGAAAAAAACGATTTCGGGTGCCATATCGTGAAGTTCGATTTTTTTTTGCTTCAAACATCATCGAGTGGGGTATCAAAGTGAAGGGTTTTAAAGGGTGATTACAAATATATATATATATACAGGGTGTAACGGAAAGGGTATATACATCCTTAAGGGTGTGCTACAGACCATCAAACTGAACAGGTTTCTCATCATGAATTTTTTTTTGCAGCAAAAAAAATAGCTGCTGCCCCATAGAAAATTGCAATACCTATTCGACCCAAATGTATAGGCAGCTGATATGTTCAGTTTGATGGTCTGTAGCACACCCTTAAGGTTGTATATACCCTTTCCGTTACACCCTGTATATATGCAACTTATATGTTTAAAGTAATTCGAAGTGACAAATCAAATAAAAGTTTAAAAAAAACCGGCCATGTGCGAGTTGGACTCGTGCACCGAGGGTTCCGTACAAACCTGCTGGAAATTTGATTTGGAAAATTATTACAAGTGCATGAAAGTTTCTACCCACATGATTTTTTTCAATGTAATAATTTGGTACAGTAGACAAAAACAGACAAACACACACAAAACAGACAAAGCCTGTTGTGAATCGATGACGCGGTATAGGGTGAAGCCCTCTTGCCTACTAAGAACCAACTTACTCGAACTTAGAAGAGATTCAGAATACAATGTTTAGGAAACAGAGAAGCTGGTAATGAATTTCACAGATGTACAGTTTGCACCGAAAAAATGTGGCAGCAAAGAGCGTTGTTCAGGTCCATGGGACTCCAACCATATAACAGTGATAATCTATGTAGCAAACCAATCTTGATTGAGAATTAATTTGCACTGGACAGACATGTCCACCCACAGCCAAAGCTATTTTTTTATTAATTTGGACAGCTAAAAATTAAAATATTTTTGAAAATTTTAGTAATTTTTAAAGAATTGTTAAGCCACACAGTAAGTATGGCTAGTTTATGAAGAATGTCAATCAATGATTAAGAAAAGAAAGAAAATGCTCAATAGTGCAAAGTATGCCGAAAGCTTAATTTTATTAAATTTCAGATACCTAGACTGATTCACACCTACATAGGTGGGCAAATTGAGTCAGTTAGCGCTTAAGAAAAGTGTGGGTTAAATAAATTAATTAGCATTTTATTAGAATTGAATTCTATATTTTAACTATAATATTATGGTTTACACAACATTAAAACCATAGAATATTAAATGTAAGTAGAACAGGGTCAAATGTGCATTTCACCTGTGAGGCATTTTATTTTAAGAGAATTCTGAATACTGTTGCCTGATAGAGCGGCATGGAGACCACATTAGACAGACAGTGAACAGAGAAACGTCTACGATGGCAGATTGATAGGAAGGCGCTGGTAATCAGTTCTTGCTTTGGTGATATTTTTTTCTATTCAGAACATTCGTGAATTGTACGTAAGTAAGCGACTGGCCAGTACAAGTAGCACAAAATGCGTTACTTGTACTGGCCTACATATTACAGGTTATGTAGTGATTTCCAGAATTTACGGCGAATGCTTGTCGGGTAGATATGTCAGACACTTCAGACAGAATTTATTAATTAAGATAAAATGTCTTCTTACCAATTCCATATTTGTTTTAAAAACTGCTATATGTGACGTAAGCCACAATAAACACTAATTTACAAATAAACAACATTAAATAACCATAAAATAAGTAGTTGTATTAGTTTTCTTCAAATACCACGCAACGACACCGTACAGCTCACCTAAAATAATGCTTGCTTGCTTGACTGACAGTGACACTGACATGTATGACAGGCACCCTGATGCAATTTTTTTTTAGTAGTTTTGTATTTTTGACCAGATACAAAGGTTTTTAGCAAACACAAATAAACTAAGGTATGGTTTACCTACTTTTCTACGCTTCACTCGTTTGACAACCAAACTCCACAGTAAAACACTCTGTCCATCAATATAATTCATTGTTTGTAAACATATTACTGAAAAGTTATCATACTACACTACTTTGTTCAGCATTTTTTTTTATACCATATTACAAAAACTTATAATTATACATTTTTAAAATGCATTATAATACATCTTATTATTTTAATAAGTAATGAACTCCCGAGCCTGACGCTAAAATATAAGCGAGTGTTCGCCGCTAAGACGACCCACTGACCGTAGCCAGATCTCCGCGTGTCTATTCCGTAGTAGTCTACTTTTTTAAGCGGCTATTTTAGAGTCTGATTCAAGAATCCTTAAGAAATAATTTTGAAGAATAACAGATAACTAAGAAGAAATTTATTTAAAGAGTAGACAATAATATTGTGAAATAAGCAATGTATTCGACACGTCATAGTAGATTAGTTTTAGAATTCGAATCAATACCTTTATCCTACCAGCGCCTTTTTTCTTTCCAAAGTCTTAGTCTAGAGCTTTTATCGCTCAGACCACGTTTTTGAAACACGGCGTAGTCTCAAAATAATAGAAATGAACCGAAAACAATGTCATAACATGGCCATAACCTTGTTCTATTGGTTTTACCACTTAAAAAAAGAGGTTATCTATTCGACCTGTATGTATGTCATATTGTCAGAAATGCACAGTTTTTGTATATGTTATTCTATACCAGCTTATAAACATGTATATATATTTGTTTGCATATTTGTAAGTTTGTCCACGCATAATTATCCTAAAAAGTAAAAGTCGGATTCCATTTTTTTTTAGTTACATAATATTATTTAGCCCTTAAAGACGAGAACTTGATTTTGATATCGTTGAGTATATACGTATTGGAAGAAAAGCAGCACTATTAAGTCAGATAATTTATTTCAACTTTTAGGGCCATTTCATTGTACATCATGCGTGTTTGCGCCCGCGTGTGGGACATGCTTGTAGCGAGCCGCTTGCAGAGCAGATTATTTTCTCCACGCTGCGCTGCCGGCTCGCGTGTGGAGAGCATGACAATAAAAACATGTGTGAGACGATAGGTTGCGGGCAGCACGAATGCGTGCCTGGCCCGCACGCGGGCGCAAACACGCATGACAATGAAATGGCCCAGCTACACGCCATTACACATTGCCGTAGTACAGGAAGTAGTGTTGCCAACTAAAATCCAACAAACTAAATATACCGAATGATCGACTACAATATCCAATACTCAAGTTCAAGTTTTTTAATTTTATCTTCTGCTTGTTCAAGGTATCTTGCAGGCCTCGCTCTTCTAATATTGTTTTCACTCGAAACTTCCAGCTCGAAAAGTTTGTTCCATCTTTTAAGCTTGGGTAAGAGAACGTCGTCGACGTCGTCGTAGACATTTTTCGTTTCACTTCCCGAACACGCTATCCTGATCGACTTCGATATTCGACACAATGGGCGTTCTGGGCCCATAACCTTGTAACATTAATTGTTACATGTCTTGATTTTAATTAATAATATAGGAAAGAAATACTAAATTAATCAATTATTTACATTTATCTACATTATTTACAAACTAGAAATTAGCTATTTGCAATACTAAATTAAATATAAAACAAAAAGATAACTAATAATGAACGCATCAATCGGTATGTAAAGTAAAAATTAACCTATGCCGATTTCAAAACCATTTCGAGATTTTAAGTTTGTAAGCCTTATTTTTCTATTTTTAGGTCTTAAAACTGCAAGATCGTATTTATTTTCACAAAAATACTTAAAATCACTTGACTTTTACTTGACCTCTAAATGACGTCATAAAGTAGTCTGTATAAGAAACTTTCAGTGCCTCTTGTAATGAAATAATTAAGTTGTTTTCTATGTGTCAAACGTCAATGTCAACGTCAAGTTGAATTGATTCTCGTTACTAGGCATGAGATAGTACGAGTGTGCAAAAAAAACAGGGTCGAAAAACAGGTTTTAAAAACTTGAAAGTATTTGGTAGAGTTCGGTCTAGTTCCTATCCTACCGTGCCAGAATAATATTTAGACTGTCTGCTTAGGCATGTTTATAGAATGGCGACTATATTATTATTTAGAGTTTTATTTCCTCGCTATTTAAAAAAAATACAAAAAAAAATGTATTTATTTACACACTTTTTCTAATTGTTTAATAGGTATACTCGCGAAATAACTTCTTTAAAATGAATTACGTCACGGTCAGTTCAACAACAACTGACAAAATCAAAACGAAAACAAAATATTTACTTGATTTTAAACGTTACTTAGGAATACTATACTTTCGTTAACGCTATTATATGGCTTATTTTTTCTATATCAGTATGGAAAAATGGCGCGAACAAGTCTACAAAATGGCTGCGCTACCCATGCCGACCGCGACCGCCCTGCGGCGCAAGCCTTGAGCCGCCTGCGCCGCGCAACCGCGCCGCGACACTCGCGCCGCCCGCTATGCGCCCTGTACATCCAGGTTTTAAAATACTTGCATAGGATAACAATCCATGTCGTCTTACAAATAAGGATCATTATCGTATTTGCGAAAAAAATACTTTTAACATCAAACTATTTTTTTTCGCAGATACGATTGTGCTCCTTATTTATAAGACAAGGGTTAATTTCCTATACAAGTACCTTTAAAGTCTGGTTTCTTCTAACTTGCCCGCACGACCGCGCCTTGCTAAAACTTTAATACTTGCAAGTATTTCTTACTCGTACCTGGGCGCCCTGGTTGGAAGCAAAGCCCTGGTTTCAAAACCTGGTTGCGTAAATACATCCCTACTCGTTACTTTCGTTGAGCGTACTATGCCTTGATTTCCTGATAAGTTACCTAATTCAAAATAAATATGTTGCTCAAATGCAAACCCAAATGCATGCAGCAAATTAAAAAAACCGGTATTTTGTGTATCTGACCCAAAATATGAAGAAAATAAAAAGATTACTCAGTACTGGATAAATTATGACCCTCAATACACAACCGATTTAGTAAAGCTTTAAAATTTTGGAAAACATACTTATATTTACAACAAGATTATTATTAGTGCTAGAACATAAAATAAAACTATTTGTTTTAATCACTCTTTATTATTTCATTTAGTAAATTAATTAAACCACACGCAATCGACACTATATGATCGAGATAACCAACATGTTTGTGGCAAAGAAGATCGAAACTTCCGAACCCTTCTTATAACTCTTTCTATGTGGACTCTTAAACTTGCCACAATTTTTGTTTGGATAAATTCTTCTTTTGTTGGCTTCATCGTGGCATAAATACTTGGATTTACTTCCTCGCACCAGACAAACAATTTGTGTCGGCTATTTGTTGTGCTGTTTTTACATGACGGTTTAAAGCATTTAGAACAAGTAAGTAGTCTTTGATCGATTCATATTTAATAATAAGCTTCATCTTTACAATATGGTACGTAAAGTGTGAAAATAAAAATCTCTATAAATATGATCAAATTAAACAAAAATACCAAACAAAACAACCAGAAAAATTCAGAAAATAAATATTCAACGTAACTGCACTAACTGCCAAATTTGACAGTTTGACTTTTTTTCTGCATGGAATAAAAAAATACTATTTTAATTTTAGTTTTAAAATAAGTATTAAACGTGGCAAAGATCCAAAGCCACTCGGCCTAGTTTATGACGTCAGCACGAACAAAACTTTAAAAAAATATAAAAAAATAACTACAGCTTAGATTAACGAAATATTGAAATTAGTTGCTTAAAATAACTAAATCTATAAAAAAAAAATATAAAAAAAATACCTGAAAAATTGTTTACATACCGAATTGTGTGCACACTCACCGTAACGACAGTAAGCATCATGACACGCCAGAAGCATTCGGTTTCATACATCGTTGCGACACGACACGCCATGCAAATATGTCCCTAACCATATTAAATGTATTCCGTGTTTCCGCCTTATCTAATAAAGGCGGAAACATACTTACGTGGCGTAGCGTGTCGTGACGCGCCAGAAGCAAATCGGTTTCATACATTTAATATGGTTAGGGACATATTTGCATGGCGTGACGTGTCGCAACGCGTTCTGTCGTGGCGCCGACTGCTCGCCGCCGATTGCGCCAGAGCGGTGGAGGGGGTTATGACGCGACACGACAGAACAGGCAAATGTGTTTCTATACCGCGTGGCTCGTGGCGCGAAACTCTAGCGGACATTTTTTTAATAATCACTAATTATATTTGCAGCATGTTTCTGATAAATGTCTGACGAGCTTATTGAACTTGTTAACGAAAAGTTTTATATGACAAAAAGTGTAAAGAGTTTAAGGATCATTTAATCAGAAATATTATCCGAATTCGAAGAAAACATCATGTACGTCCAAACGCTGCAAAGGTTCGAAATGTGCTGTTCAGAAAAAACGCCAGAGCACGCCACGACACGACACGTTAGTGTGCACACTCACCGTCACGACAGTAAGCATCATGACACGCCACGACACGTAAGTATATTTCCGCCTTTAATTGTGAGAGTGATTTGGAAAACCCTATTTGGGTGAGTGTTGCACAATTTTAAATTAGCCAGTAGCTAAGCAAACTGTAACGGTTTATTTCGCTTTGCTTTGGACTCTGTATTTGTGTTCTCGCCTTCTTTATGTCTATTAGACGCTTATTAGTTTTTCCCTTAGTTTCTACTCCACAGTTTGTAATTATATTGTTTTATTATTTTCTGTAATTTTGTAAATATAACCGTTACTAATTCAAATGTTCGGATCAACGCCGTATTTAACCGCCACTACTGTCATCTCCGTATCTGATAGTGAACATCCACAGCAACACAGCTACATATTAGTGCTTCCCTATTAAGCGTTGCTGTGGGTGCTCACAGTCTACGGCCAGTAGGTAATGCTTTCGCTTGTTGCGCATTACAGGGTTCAAGGATCACCCTCATTACTCTCGCTTCCCCGCGGTGGACAGTAGCGAGTCAGCCAGTCAGCCCGTCTTCTGCTGCACCTGCACTCATCTCCGGTCGTGACCAGTGACGTCAGGGGAGTGCTAGACCAGTGGGGGCAAGTCGTAATCGCTGTATAGGCCCTAACCCACCAATTGACCATTTACCGAGCTAGACTTTTTTTTTTCTGTACAATTCTGTTCCGAATTTCTACCTACCTGTTTTTTATTTACTCTTCTCCTTGGAACCTATGCCTAGGTTAAGTGGAAGGTAGGGGTAGTTTTTTATATAACCGGGACACTGGCGCCCTTACTCGTGGTAGATATACAGCTGATTACTTTCTTTTCCTCCTGGTTTTAGGTTGTGTATGTTGGTGGCTGTCTGTGTAAAACGTCTTAATTTTTTTTTTTATTGGTTTCACCGTTAATAATGTGTACAAAATCTTTTAAAGTATTAACATAATTTAATATTGTTATAATTAATCTACCCTAGATCAATAATTATTCATTTAGAGTCGTTTGGTTCCATACTTTGTTTAAATATTTTCATGTACCCACATGTTTAAATGTTGGGCAGCTAAAACGACGCTTTTGTAAAATTGTTTTTACATTATTATTATTTTTTAGTTCACAGTATTTCTTACATAATAAATATTGTAATTTATGGTTTATAGTACACATTAGTAGCATTTTACTTTTATTTTTTGAATGTGATTTTGCTTGTTTTTTTTTCTGAATAATATTTTTTTTTTTTTTATTACAAAAGAAAACCAGACTTTCAGTAATTTAATTTGTAACAGAACGGAGAACGTGTTGCTTTTTTCTTTTATTTTTTTTTCTCTTTTGCTATTTTCTGTGTAGTACTTCTATTTTTTGTTATAAATTATCATCATGCTTCCTATTAAGTTTCTGTCTTTGCAAAAGTCTGAGTTGGAGTATGAAGTTCGTATTCGAGGCGCGACTCCTGCACCTTCTGTTGAAGAGTTACGTAAGCAAATCTTAAAATTATCTCCTGATTTGCCCTTGGAATTCATATTAGAGTCTCCACTAGATGTAAGACAGGATCTTAAGGGTTGTAGAAACACTGATGAAGATTCAATCAAATCTTGATGCCAGTGATCCTAGTGTTGCTTCACTAATGAGAACACAGAATATGCTAAATCATTTACATAATCGTGTCGAGAGAATAACGCGTAGTGACGACATTAAAAAGGAATATGACGACATTCTTGGCAATTATAAAATATTCTCGCAAAAGCTTTCTTCCATTTTAGCCAAAAAGCCTTCTGCTGGTACTTCTTTTAATGTCAATAGTGCTAGTTCTGTCAAGAGAATCAACATCTACTGTGCCGGAACTTCAGAACATAATTTCTGTGTCGTGCGATCCTACCTCCTCTGATTTAAGTAGGCTAAAATTTACTGGTAAAACTTGCGTTCGTTCTTTCATACAGCGTGTTGATCAATTTATACTGGCTAGAAATATTCCTCAACATAAAGTTTTGAGTTTTGCATCAGAAATTTTTCAAGATGATGCCCTTCACTGGTATCGTGCGGTAAAGGACAGAGTAAGTTCATGATCTGATTTGGCGCCTCTAGTAAAAGTGGATTTTAGTCAAACCGACTACTCGATGATCATCAATACCTACTCGATGATCATCGAGTATCGATGCGATGGCAAATCAAATTTGTTCTACCGAGTCCCTTTTCTTCAGCAGAAATAGACCGAAACTGCGCAATTATAATATCGGCTATTGCTTTCTGTGATACCACCAAATTATCGTAGGAGTTGATAATAGATTCACCACTACTAACCTTGATTTCAGTCCATAGTGGACGTCTCGTTCGCTAGTCCTGCTGTCGTGCACCGCGTCCGTGATTGGCACGTTGACGTGGAGGTAGAGACGCTATCGGATCACCGATACATCCGCTTCGATGTCTCCACAAGGACGTCTCCGCAAGTGGTTCTGAAGAGGGTGAGTGTGTTGTCAGAGTCCGGCGACGCACCTCAAACAGCTGCGGCTATGCCAAACCCTACGCGGGACGCCTGCGGGCGGTTTTTAAAACCAAAAGGCCCTTCGCAGGGCCAACGTGAAGGCCCTTCTCAGGGCAAAAACAAAGGCCCTTCTCTGGGCCAACCCAAAGGCCATTCTAAGCGCCAATCCAAAGGTCCTTCAAAGTCAAAGTTAAAGTCAAAGTCAAAGCATTTATTTCAATTAGACCATTACAGGCACTTTTGAAAGTCAACAAAACAAAATAAAACGCGAAGCTACAGTCCCAGTCACAAGGCATAATAACTTGTGAAAGTACTGTAGTTGCCCATTCCGTAGCGTAGATCTCTATGGAGAAGAACGGGCAAGAAACTCCATGGACACTCTTTTAAATCAAAATATGTTACAAAATCTTGGTTACATCATTCATGTTAAGAATTACAAATATGTGAGAACAATGTAGAAATACGGGCAAGTTAAGAGCGTCCAGAGTAAAAGATTAAATCAGTAATAAAAAATAAAGTAATTAAAATAAACCGTGGCAGCTAAGAGATGACCAGTCACAACTGACAGCGCCCGTTCACGAACATGACGCATGTATCAGCCATCATTCAACTCAACCATTTTGAAGGGAACTAAACGACCCGACACACCCGCCACCATCAGCGTGACATTTAAGTGAGCATGACATTCACTCAACCACCAGGGTAATTTCGCGTCAATGAAAGATTTAGGTACTCATTAAATAGTGGCTTTACAGTACATGGTACTCACACATGTGCTATGAAATTATATAATACTAAGAGATTGAATCTATACAATGCAAATATATTTTTAGGGCCATTTCATTCTTCTCAGGGCCAACCCAAAGGCCCTTCTCAGGGCCACTCTGATGCTCCGGCGTCAGAAGCTAGCCGCGCGCCGTCTGCGGCTAGCTTCTTTGGAGGGGCGGGCGAGTCGTCTGACTACGACTCACCCATTAGTGTGTCGGACGCGGACGACTCTCGGTCGCGGAAGCGGGGCCGGGGGTCCGAGGGCTCCTCGGCCTCGGGGTCGACGAGGCTGTCGAAGGCAAAAAAGTCGACGGCAGCCGCGTTTACCCATGACGTTGGGCTCGTGGACGACCAACGCCAGCTGGATCTGGCTCGGCGGGCGCAGCTCCAGCAAGAGCTGGAAGAGAGGGTGGCCGCAAAGGAGAAACGGGCGCACGTCGCCCGGGCCAAGACCGGGTATGGTGCGTCCCGTGTCATATACGCGGACCATTCTCTGGCGGAGCTGGAGAGAATGGCGGAGGAGGACGAGGAGGAGATTGTGGAGGTCGCCTCTAAGTCCTCCAACCTGAAGGGGACCCTGCAGAAGGCCCTTAAATGTAGGGCCGCGAGTATGCGCGGTGTAGTCGCGGAGCTGGTCCAACGGAAGGCCACCGACGAGACGCGGCAACTGCAGGCGAAGATAGACCGCCTGCAGTTGGAGGTCAGCCAGCTTCATCAGAAGCTGGCTGAAGCCACGGCCCGGCCACGTCAAGCCGAGTCGAGCCCTGCGGCAGAGGGCCCCGCCTCCAACCTTGAGGATATCATCCGCAAGGTTGTAATGGAGGAGAGGGCCTTCACAAGATCCTGCTTCGCAGGGATTGAGGACCGGCTCTTGCCGGAGCGACGCCTCCGACCGCCGCTTGCGGCAGATAAGAGGCAGTTCGAGCCGGGGCCGTCCTCCTCCCAGGCGGAAGACGCCCTTCTACCTTCAACCACCCCGTCTAACGAGTGGACGGAAGTGGTCCGTAAGGGGAAGGGCAAAAAGTCGGCAACGGCCGTCCCTGCCGTCCCCGCCACCACCGCTCCCAGCCAGCCGCAGACGACTGGCAACGGAAAGGGGAAGGGGAAAAAGTCGGCAACGGCCGTCCCCGCCACCGCCGCTCCCAGCCAGTCACAGACGACCGGCAAGGGAAAGGGGAAGGGGAAAGGGAAAGGGAAAGGGCGGCAACTAGTCCCCCCAAAAACCGCGGCCGTCGTGTTGACGCTCACCGCGGAGGCTGCGGGGCGAGGGGAGACGTACGCGTCAATTTTGGTGCGGGCGCGTTCCAATACCGATCCCACCCAACTGGGGATCGCCAGTGTGTCCTGCCGGAGGACCCAAGCCGGGGCTCGAATTTTCGAGTTCCCGGGGACCTCTTCGCAGCGAAGCTGCAAGATCTGTCATCGCAGATTCGGCCAAGGTGGCCCGACCGGTCAAGTCGGCGGCCATAGAGGTGACGGACCTCGATGACTCCGTCACCAAGGAGGAGGCGGTGGCGGCGGTTGCAGCGATAGGGGGCTGTGGGGTCGCGGCGATCCAAGGCCGGGATATAAGGCCCGGCCGCGGCGGCATGGGCACCATTCGCCTCGAGTGCCCAATCGCCGCTGCCAAAGCCGTCCTCGCCAAGGGACATCTTTTGGTTGGGTTCAGCTCGGGTGTAGTCCGGGCACTCGAGGACCGGCCTCTACGGTGTTTCCGGTGCTTCGGCATTGGACACACCCGGCCCCTGTGTCCGTCCACGGTGGACAGGACGGACACGTGCTTCCGCTGCGGCAATGAGGGCCACAAGGCCGCCTCCTGTGAGGCCGCAACGCCGCATTGCGCGGTGTGTGCCGCCAGTGGCTGCTCGGCAGGCCACGTTATGAGGGGGGGGAACTGCAATCCTCCCCCTAAGCGGGGCAAAGCGCAGGTGCCGTCCGGGCCTGCTGCTGTCGCTAGCACCGTCGCCCCTGCGACGGCTGCGGAGGGGAGTGCGATGTCCGACTGATGGATAGGGTCGATCATCGCATCCTTCAGGCGAACACCAATCACTGCAGGGCAGCCCAGGATCTGCTGATACAGACCATGGCTGAGTGGTTGGTGGACTTGGTGGTGGTCGCCGAGCCTTACTCGGCCCCTGGCCGTTGGCTGGGCGAACAGGACGGCTTGGTGGCGTTGGTTTCGCGGTCTTCCACAGACTCTCCTCCCCTCTCGCTCTTGGAGAGGGGACCGGGATACGTGGCCGCCGCGTGGGGAGACATAGCCCTGGTCGGGGTCTATTTTTCCCCAAACCGGCCTCTCTCGGACTTTGAGGATTTCCTCGAGATCCTCACCGCAGTCGTATCGAGGGCGGTGCCGCGCCAGGTCGTGGTGTTGGGTGACTTGAACGCCAAGTCGGCGGCCTGGGGCAACCCGACCACTGGTTGCAACGTCCGGGGACGTGCCATCGAATTTTGGGCGGCCTCATGCGGTGTGCGCCTGGGATTGAAGGTGGCGCTGCACAAGACCGAGGCCGTGTTCTTTCGCGGGCCTCGGCAGCGCTGCCCACCCGACGCCCACATCGTCGTGGAGGGCGTCCGTATAGAGGTCCAGCCCCGGATGAAATATCTGGGCCTGGTGCTGGACGACAGGTGGTTGCAACGGCCGGGGACGTGCCATCGAATTTTGGGCGGCCTCATGCGGTGTGTCCCTCCTCAACAGGGGGGCGATCTACACGTGTGTGCGGCAACATGGTGGGTCAGTGGTGGACGTCGCGTTTGCCACCCCCGTGCTAGCCGCCCGCGTCGTCAACTGGCGGGTAGAGATGGTGGAAACCTTGTCGGACCACCGATATGTGAGGTTCGACATCTCCACCCGAGGCGGGGGGATGGCCCGCGCTGGACAATCTCCCTTCCTGCGGTGGGCACTCACCCGCCTGAACCGGGATGGGCGCTGCAGAAGACTCGGCGAGGGCCGAGATGCTGGAGGGTCTCGACAGGGATCCTTATGGGAGACCATACAAGGCGGCGCGTAACCAGTTACGCCCTTATGGTCCCCCACTGATGGAGACCCTCGAGCCAGCGTTGCTGGATGGGGTGGTTCGGTCCCTGTTTCCGCTCAAGACCGACTTCACCCCACCAACGATGGAACCCCCACAAGGAGCGGCTACGCCGGAGGAGGAGGCCCCCTCAGTGACGGCGGCGGAGTTTTACGCGGGGGTTCTCAGCCTCCGCGCGAAGAAGACGGCCCCCGGACCAGACGGCGTCCCCGCTCGGGTGGTGGCGATCGCCGCCTCCGAAATGGAGGACAGGTTTCGGGACCTATTCAGCGCGTGCTTTACGGCTGGGAGGTTCCCGAAACTGTGGAAGGAGGGGCAGCTATGCTTCCTCCCGCCCGGTGGACTCCCCTTCGGCATACCGGCCCATCGTCCTTCTCGATGAGGTCGGTAAATTGTTCGAGGGGATTGTCGCCTCCCGGCTTGATAGCCATTTGCGGGGGGCAGGGCCGGACCTGTCGGACGCCCAATTCGGTTTCCGTCAAGGGCGTTCGACGATCGATGCGCTGGCCCTACTCAAGAGCCAGGTGAAGGAGGCGGTGGAGGCGGGGGACGGAGTGCTGGCGGTGTCATTCGACATAGCCAACGCCTTCAACTCCGTGCCCCACTCGACGATATTGGAGGCGCTCCGGTATCACGGAGTACCCCAATACCTGCGGAACCTCTTGGCCAGCTACTTGGAAGGCCGAGAGGTCCTCCTCGTGGACAAGACGGCCACGTTGAGGCGGTACGGCGCAGAGTCCGGTGTTCCGCAGGGGTCGGTGCTTGGGCCCCCCCTGTGGAACATCGGGTTCGACTGGCTCCTGCGGGGAGCCCTCCTCCAGGGCACGAGTATCATCTGCTACGCGGATGACACTCTCCTCACTGCCCGGGGGAGGAACTTTGGGGACGCGGCCTGTCTGGCCTCGGCTGGCGGATCCTTGGTTGCAGAGAGGATCCGCCGCCTGGGATTGAAGGTGGCGCTGCACAAGACCGAGGCCGTGTTCTTTCGCGGGCCTCGGCAGCGCTGCCCACCCGACGCCCACATCGTCGTGGAGGGCGTCCGTATAGAGTTCCAGCCCCGGATGAAATATCTGGGCCTGGTGCTGGACGACAGGTGGCGCTTCGGTCCACATTTCAGCGGGCTGTCGACGCGCCTGTTGAAGGCCGCGGACGCCCTCTCGTGGCTCCTCCCGAACCTGGGGAGGCCCAAGGCGAAATGCCGGCGCCTCTATGCCGGCCCTGTACGGGGCCCCCATTTGGGCGGACACAGGAGGGAGAACGCGACCGCCATCCGCAAGCCCCAAAGGGCCATTGCACTGCGGGTGGCGAGGGCCTACCGGTCGGTAGGTTTTTCGGCGGCGTGCGCTCTGGCCGGCACCCCTCCTTGGGAGTTGGAGGCTTGGGTGCTGGCCAGGGTGTATGAGTAGATGGCGCATCGCAGGGCGCTCGGGGAGCGCCCCGTCGCCGAGGAGCGGGACGCCGTGCGGCGGGAGGCGAGGGACGCCATCGTCCTCCATTGGACGGAGGACCTCGCCACCGCCACCTTTGGCCGCCGGACGTTGGACGCGCTCGGTCCGGTCCTCCGAGCCTGGCTCGAGCGGTCCCATGGTTTCCTCTCGTTCCGTCTGGTGCAGGTGTTGTCCGGGCATGGCTGCTTCGGAACGTACCTGCACCAGATCGGGAGGGAGGAAGCCCCGGCGTGCTACGACTGCGGCGCGGCGGAGGACACGGCGCAGCACACCCTCGAGGTGTGCCCAGCTTGGTCCGAGCCGCGCCGCAGTCTGATCGCGGAGATCGGACAGGACCTCTCGCTTCCCGGTGTGGTCAACGCCATGCTGGGGAGTGAGGGGGCCTGGTCAGCGGTCGCCTCCTTTTGCGAGGAAGTAGTCTCGCAAAAGGAGGCGGCGGAGCGCGCGCGGGAGGAAGACCCTCTCGCAGCGCCGCTCCGCAGAAGAAGAAGAGGTCGGAGAAGACGCGGTCTTCTCCCTCTTCATGGTGGGGACGGGCGGGCGACAGGCGCGGGGGTGCCTTCGCCCGCATTGCACCCGTCACCACCTTCGTCTGTCATTCCCGGGCCCGCCCCGACGGGGAGGGCGTGAGGTCCGCTGTGCTGGTCATCGTCGGCGGAGGACTGGAAGTAAAGGCTGTGCCGGTTTCCCAGTCCCCCGCCACTTGGACGAAGCGGGAACGCCGCTGGGTCGTTTTAGTGGGTATACCGGGTCAGACCGGGGAGTCCCACACTACCCTTCCATCCCCCGATGGGAGGGTGTGCGTTATGCATTTTTTCCCAGCGTCAACAAAAAAAAAAAATAAAAAAAAAGGTTAGGTTAGGTTAGGTTGAAAAGTGCACTGTGATTATCGTAGCTCATTTTGCCTTGAGAGTACGAACCTGCGGAGGCTATGCCTAAAACCACGCGGGATGCCTGCGGGCGATATTTTAAACCCAAAGGCCCTTCTCAGGGCCAACCCAAAGGCCCTTCTCAGGGCCAAACCGACGCTTCGGCGTCAGAGGCTAGCCGCGCGCCGTCTGCGGCTAGCTTCTTCGGAAGGACGGACTTGTCGGATTTGTCTGACTCCGACGATGAGTCAATGGTTGGCGTCTCGGGTGCAGGCGACTCGCAGTCGCGAAAGCGGGCCTTCCTGCGGGATGGGTCTGAGGGCTCCTCGGCGTCAGGGTCGACGAGGCTGTCAAAGACTAAAAAGTCGACGACGGCCGCGGACACCCACGTCGTTGGGCTCGCGGACGCCCAACGTAAGTTGGATCTTGCGCAGCGGGCGCAGCTCCAGCAGGAGCTTGAGGAGCGGGTTGCCGCGAGGGAGAGGCGGGCACGTTACCCGGGCAAAGTTCGGGTACGGTGCGTCCCGTGTGCTATACGCGGACCACTCCCTGCTGGAGCTGGAACAAATGGCGGAGGAGGACGAGGAGGAAATTTTGGAGGTTGCCTCAAACTTTAAGGGGACCTTCCAAAAGGCCCTCAAATGTCGGGCCGCGAGCTTGCGCGGTGTGGTCAAGAAGCTGGTCCAGCGGAAGGCCAGTGACGACACGGCAACTGCAGGCGAGGGTGGATCGCCTGCAGGTGGAAGTCAGTGAGCTTTATCGCAAGCTGGCTGAAGCCACGGCCTGGCCGCAGCAGGCCACCGCCGAGACGACGAAGAGGCCATCGACGCCTTCGTCGTCGACGTCTAAGAAGACGAGTCCTGCGGCAGAGGGCCCCTCCTCCAACTCCAACCTTGAGGACATAATCCGCAAGGTGGTAATGGAGGAGCGGGCCTTCACGCGAGCCTGCCTGGCACGAATAGAGGACCGGCTCCTGCCAGAAAAGCGCCTCCGACCGCCGCTTGCGGCGGATAAGGGGCGCTCCGAGCCGGGGCCGTCCTCCTCATCCCAGGTCCAGGAGGACGCCCTTCTCCACCCCCCCTTGACCACCCCGTCCAATGAGTGGACGGAAGTGGTCGGGAAGGGGAAGGGCAAAGCCAAAAAGTCGGCGGCTGCCGCCCCAGCCGTCCCCGCTCCCAGCCGGTCGCAGACGACCGGCAGAGGGGGGTCGAAGCGGGGAGGTAGAGGTAGAGCGAGGGGAAAGGGGCAGCTGGTCTCCCCAAAGGCCGCGGCCGTCGTGGTGGCCCTCGACCACCCCGTCCAATGAGTGGACGGAAGAGGAAGACCTGCACCATGCGCTGTGGGTCTGCCCCCTGTATGCAGAAGCTAGGTGCAAGATGATGGATGGGATAAGTCGAGCGGAGGTCGGCCCGGTCCACTACGGCGATCTCGTGAGCTCACCAGCGAACTTTGCGCGGCTAAGGGAATTCGCGCACGCGTGGCACGCCGTCCAGAGAAAGCAAGAGATCGAACATGACGAATCGACGCAGGGAGAGGTGGACGAAGAACCGGCGCAGAGCGCAAACAGGGAGGAGGAAGGCGAGCAAACACAAGGCGCATAATAAAGCTGTTGGAGTCGACGGGCAGCGAAGTTCAACTGTTCTTGTCACAATGTGCTAGTTCAAGCCCTAGTAAGGGAGAATGACACATGGGACACACATGGCTAATTTGTAAGGGATCAAGAAGCGCCTGCGGACCGTAAAAATAAGGTTGCCAAGGGTGCTATGTCCGCAGCCGCCCCACGATTCGGCCCGTATAACAAGTGTTGGAAGGGCCATGGGAAGGTTGGAGGGAGTGGCCGGATCCCCGCCCTGGGACCTGGAGGCGAGAGTTCTGTATCGGTGGCGCGAGGAAATGCGGGCGCGAGGCGAGCGACCGATGCAGCGACAGCTGGAGCAGCGTCGGTCGCAGCTTCACGAGGTCCTGGTGGTGGAATAGCGGGACAGGCTTTCACGCCCTACCGCCGGCCTCAACATCATCGAGGTGATCCGGCCAGTGCTCGATCTCTGGCTCGGGAGAAGGCACGGCTCCCTGTCGTTTCGGGTGGCGCAGGTGCTCTCGGGGCATGGTTGCTTCGGGAAGTACCTGTGTCGCATAAACAGGGAGCCGGACGCACGGTGCCACCACTGCGTCGACTGTCGAGAGGACACGGCCTGGCATACGCTGGCAGAGTGTGCCGCTTGGGAGGAGCCGCGCCGTGCCCTCATCTCTGGAGTAGGCAGTGACCTCTCGCTGCCGGCCGTTGTGAACTCGATGGTCGGTAGCGAGGAGTCTTGGGACGCAATGGTTTCCTTCTGCGAAACAGTCATCTCGCAGAAGGAGGCTGCGGAAAGGGAGAGGGAGATCACGACCTCTCATCCGGTCCGCAGCAGGCGCACCGGGCGTCGGCGGAGGGCGGACAACGCCCTCTTCCAGCCCCCCTAAATGGGTCCAGGGGCGACGGACGTGGGGACGTCTGTCGCCCCCTATACATCGGACACGAGGTGGCGGCGCGTAGTGTTCCACGCGCGCCCCTCTGAGACGTCGCGGGGGGAGTCAAACACCTCCCCCCCTCGACCCGAGATGGGGCCCGCCGTAGCGGGCCGGCACCAGCCGGGGGTTGCGGAAGAGTCGTACGTTCCCGCGACCCCTGGCGTAGGTGAGAGATGGAACACCGGGGTGGTTTTTAGTCAGTTGGAGCCTGACAGACCCCTCCGCCCTCCCCAGGCGGAGGACATCCGTTTCCAGATTTTCCACCCCGCAACAAAAAAAAAAAAAAAAAAAAAAAGGTTAGGTTAGGTTTCGGGAGGAAGCACGGCTCCCTGACGTTTCGGGCGATGCAGGTGCTCTCGGGGCACGGTTGCTTCGGGTACCTGTGTCGCATAAGTAGGGAGCCGGACGCTCGGTGCCATCACTGCGTCCAGTGTCCGGAGGATACGGCGCGGCATACGCTGGCAGAATGTCCCGCATGGGACGAGCCGCGCCGTGCCCTCATCACAGAGGTAGGAGCAGACCTGTCGCTGTCGACCGTTGCTCGCGCGATGGTCGACGGCACAGAGTGCTGGGACGCGGTGGTGTCCTTCTGCGAAACCGTCATGTCGCAGAAGGAAGCTGCGGAGAGGGAGAGGGAGATTTCAAGTTCCTTCCCATCCCAGATTCTTATTCTTCGGGGAATGTTACTGTCTGTGGCCAATATTCTGACACTGGAGGGGGTCCACCTTGGACCAACGACGAGGGGCTCTTCCGCGTGACCCTCTGAAAAGCAGAGGGCGCAGCGGAGGAGCAAGGACGGGCTCGGTGTGCACTCACCCTGCCTCCGAGCAGACAGTGAGGGACGCTTTCCTTCTCTGTCCCCGTCGTTCTCGTAATCCCATCATCGGAGTGTCGTGGATCATGTCTCGCGGCTTCGATCGGGACCGAGGGTCCTGGCTTACCCGCCCGGACCGCGAGGTAGAAAACCTCTATAAAAAGTTACCCCGAATCTCAAGCGGCGGCGCACCGTGAGGGGATGTATGGCTGACGGGTGTTCCCATGGAACAATCAGTCTTTAGTGCGACCCCCGCCAGGGTACCGGCCGACCCCCTGGCGGGTTATAAATGTTAAAGGCTTATCCGGGTACAGGGGGCACTGCCCGGATGGACTGTCATATCCCCCATACTCGTGGGAACAAAATGGAAGAAAACCCAATTAGTAAAGTTGTGGAAAAGGTTGACGCAGGGTCACGCTCTGGCGGTTGGCGGGTCCTTGAGAGTGTGGAGACCCTATCAGATCACCTGTACATCTGTATGGATGTCTCCACCTCCTCGGGCCCAACGGTGTCTCCACGACCTGATGCTCGGCAATTCCTGCGGTGGGCAGTGAGGCGGCTTGACGGGGACCTCCTTGAGGAGGCAGCCATTGTCCAGGCTTGGCTGTTTCTGCCGCCTCCAGCAGAGGGGGTCGATGCCGGGGCTGACCGATTTCGCAACGCCATGGCGGCTGTATGCGATGCAGCCATGCCTCGCTCTCGAAGGCAACCCCCAAAGCGAGCTGTATACTGGTGGTCCCAAGAGATAGATGACCTCCGCGCGGCCTGTATAATTGCCCGGAGGGTCTACTCGCAGGTCCGCAGGTTACGCCGCCGCAGTGTAGAACTGGAGACCCTTCAGTCCCAACTGCATGAGTCATACCGCAATACTCGGGGGGCTCTGCAGTTGGCAATCTGTCGAGCGAAGGAGCAGTCGAGATCTGAGGCACTGGAGGACCTAAACCGTGATCCCTGGGGGCGTCCATACCGTGCGGCGCGGAAGAAACTCCGTGCCAAAGGCCCCCCACTGACGGAAACCCTCCAGCCTCAGTTCCTCGTTAGGGTCGTGGAAACGCTGTTCCCGGATCGAGCGGATCACCCTCCCCCGACCATGGCCGAAGCGGAGGCTGAACAGGATGCGGAGGTGGAGACTTCCCCCATATCGGACGCAGAAATGGAAGCAGCCATTGTACGGGTGCGGTCCAAGAGGACTGCCCCCGGACCGGACGGGGTTCATGCAAGGGTGCTGGCCCTAGCACTGAAGGCGGCACTAGAAGACAAGCTTAGGGAGCTGTTCGATGCGTGCTTGATGTCGAGGCGGTTCCCTAAGGCCTGGAAGGAAGGTCGACTGGTGCTGCTACAGAAGCCGGGACGGCCTCTGGAGTCCCCATCCGCGTACAGGCCAATTGTCCTGCTGGACGAGGTGGGGAAGATGCTAGAGAAGATTCTCGCTACCCGCATCGTCCGGCACTTGGAAGCGGTCGGTCCCAACTTGTCGGACGCCCAGTTCGGTTTCCGGGCTGGGCGTTCGACAATAGACGCAATTTTGCGTCTCAAGGCCGAGGCGAGGGTCGCGCGGGGTGGGGTGTTGTTGGCAGTGTCTTTAGACATCGCTAACGCGTTCAACACTCTGCCGTTCGACTGCATTGGTGAGGCGCTCCGCTACCATAAGGTGCCCGTCTACTTGAGGCAGCTGGTAGCGGATTACCTGCAGGGGTGGTTCGTCTGCTACGAGGGACAAGACGGCCATGTTTCGCGCAGGGCCATTGCATGCGGTGTTCCACAGGGGTCGGTGTTGGGTCCGCCCCTGTGGAACATAGGCTACGACTGGGCGCTGCGCAGTGTGCTCTCCCCCGGGCAGGGCATCATCTGCTACGCTGACGACACTCTCGTCACGGCCCGGGGAGATAACTACGAGGAAGCGGCACGCTCTGTCGTCGAAGGTGCGTCCCTCGTCGTGGAACGAATCGAGGCACTGGGCCTTAGAGTGGCGCTCGAAAAGACGGAGGCCCTAGTATTCCATGCGCCCCGACGCCGGCCCCCGGCTGGCTCACACCTAACTATCGGTGGTGTAAGGATAGCGGTGCGGGCAAGCATGAAATACCTGGGCCTGGTTTTGGACCGGAGGTGGAATTTCGGCGAGCACTTTGCTCAGCTTGTGCCGAAGCTGATCGGCACGGCTTCTGCCCTCAGCCGGCTGTTGCCGAACCTGGGCGGACCGAATTTGGTTTGCCGACGGCTGTATACAGGGGTGGTTCGCTCGATGGCACTCTACGGGGCCCCGGTGTGGGCGGAGTCCCTGTCCGCCCAGAACATGGCTCTACTGCGGAGGCCACAGAGAGTCATGGCGGTCAGGGTCATACGCGGATACCGCACTGTGTCCCGTGGGACTTGGAGGCCCGAGTGCTCACCGAAATCTACCGACGAGGCGCAGACCTGCAAGCAGAGAGCGGCAGACGCCCGCCGCCTGAGCTGGTCATGAGGTGGCGCAGGGAGGCTCAAGCCCAAACCCTGAGGCTGTGGAGGGTGAGGCTGGAGACGCCCAGCGCAGGACACTGGACCGTGGGGGCTATCCAGCCGATCCTGGAACAGTGGGTACGGAGGCGACACGGGACGTTGACCTTCCGTATAGTGCAGGTGTTGTCAGGGCATGGCTGCTTTGGCAAATACCTGCACAAAGTGGCTAGACGGGAGGCGACTCCCGTGTGTCACCAGTGTGGCTGCAGCGAGGACACGGCCCTTCACACCCTCGAGTATTGTCCAGCTTGGGTGGTGCAGCGCCAGGTCCTCGCAGCAGCAATCGGGGCAGACCTCTCCCTACTGGCTGTGGCCAAGGCCATGGTCGATAGTAAGAGGGCATGGGAGGCAGTAGCATCCTTCTGCGAGGACGTCATCTCGCAGAAGGAAGCGGCGGAGCGCGTCAGGGAGGAAGACGCCCTCGCTGACGCGATTCGTCGCAGGAGGACAGGGCGGCGGAGGAGGCGCCATGGCGACCTGATGCCGCCTTAGGAGGTGCCAGCGGGCGATAGATCGGGGAGTCTATCGCTGTCGCATTGTACGGCCCTCGCGAGCGGTGGCGATGTCTCAGGTGAGCCCGGACATCGCCAAAGGAGTTGGTGCCCGGAGGCGGGCTACGCTGGGTGGGTCGCGAATGTCATGCGTAGCAGTTCTCGTGGCCCATCCACCAAGGCGACAGTAGGCTCACGGTGGTGTTTTTTAGTGGGTGCAAGCCCCACATAACCAAACCGTCTCCCCGGACGGCGCGGTATGCGTTAGGCATTTTTCACCACTTAATAAAAAAAAAAAAAAAAAAAAAAAAAAAGGGTCACGCTCTGGCGAGGGGAGCGCCCATGCGGACCTCTTCGCAGCGAAGCTGCAAGAGGTCATCGCAGATTCGGCCAAGGTGGCCCGACCGGTAAAGTCGGCGGCCATAGAGGTGACGGACCTCGATGACTCCGTCACCAAGGAGGAGGTGGTGGCGGCGGTCGCAGCGATAGGGGGCTGTGACGTCGCGGCGGTCCAAGGCCGGGACATAAGGCCCGGCCGCGGCGGCATGGGCACCATTCGCCTCGAGTGCCCAGTCCCCACTGCCAAAGCTGTCCTCGCCAAGGGACTTTGCCCCACCAACAATGGATCCCCCGCAAGGGGCGGCTTCGCCGGAGGAGGAGATCCCCCCGGTGACGGCGGCGGAGATCTACGCGGGGGTACTCAGCCTCCGCGCCAAGAAGACGGCCCCCGGGCCGGACGGCGTCCCCGCACGGGTGGTGGCAATAGCTGCCTCCGAGATGGAGGACAGGTTTCGGGACCTTTTCAGCGCGTGCTTTTCGGCTGGGAAGTTCCCGAAACTGTGGAAGGAGGGGCAGCTTTGCCTCCTCCGAAAGGCGGGACGCCCGGTGGACTCCCCCTCGGCATACCGGCCCGTCGTGTTGCTCGATGAGGTCGGTAAATTGTTCGAGGGGATAGTCGCCTCCCGGCTCGGACGCCATTTGCGGGATGTAGGACCGGATCTGTCGGACGCCCAATTCGGTTTCCGTCGTGGGCGTTCGACGATCGACGCGCTGGCCCTACTCAAGGGCCAGGTGAAGGAGGCAGTCGAGGCGGGGGACGGAGTGCTGGCGGTGTCATTCGACATTGCCAATGCCTTCAACTCCGTGCCCCACTCGACGATATTGGAGGCGCTCCGGTATCACGGAGTGCCCCAATATCTGCGGAGCGGCTCGAGCGGTCTCATGGTTTCCTCTCGTTCCGTCTGGTGCAGGTGTTGTCCGGGCATGGCTGCTTCGGAACGTACCTGCACCGGATCGGGAGGGAGGAAGCCCCGTCGTGCCACGACTGCGGCGCGGCGGAGGACACGGCGCAGCACACCCTCGAAGTGTGCCCAGCTTGGTCCGAGCCGCGCCGCAGTCTGATCGCGGAGATCGGACAGGACCTCTCGCTTCCCGGTGTGGTCAACGCCATGCTGGGGAGCGAGGGGGCCTGGTCAGCGGTCGCCTCCTTTTGTGAGGACGTAGTCTCGCAAAAGGAGGCGGCGGAGCGCGCGCGGGAGGAAGACCCTCTCGCAGCGCCGCTCCGCAGAAGAAGAAGAGGTCGGAGAAGACGCGGTCTTCTCCCTCTTCATGGTGGCGACGGGCGGGCGACAGGCGCGGGGGCGCCTTCGCCCGCATTGCACCCGTCACCACCTTCGTCTGTCATTCTCGGGCCCGCCCCCCCCCCCCCACGGGGAGGGCGTGAGGTCCGCTGTGCGGGTCATCGTCGGCGGAGGACTGGAAGTAAAGGCTGTGCCGGTTTTCCAGTCCCCCGCCACTAGGACGAAGCGGGAATGCCGCTGGGTCGTTTTAGTGGGTATACCGGGTCAGACCGGGGAGTCCCACATAGCCCGCCCATCCCCCGATGGACGGGTATGCGTAATGCATTTTTTGTCACGCTCTGGCGCTGCGTCAACTAACACGGGAGCAGTGGCTCCATCAGAACCGCGCGTGGTTCAGGTGGATGTGTTGTTGGAGTCCGACAACGCTTCGCCTAGAATTGGGGCAGGCGCGTCGTCAAGCGGCAGCGCTAGGGCGGAGGTGGGCGGCCTAGAACCGAGGCTCAACCCCCCCGTTATTGTCCGTCCACCGCTGGCAGCGGACAAGCGGAAGAAGGCGTTGGAGCCCGCTCCAACAGTGGCTGGGCCTACGTGGGCACAGGTGGCTAAAGCGCCACCTGCACCAAAAACTCCCACGCAAACCCCCAAAAAACCCACGGAGGGGGCCAAGAAACCCGGAAAGGGGACGGGAAAGCCTACTGAGGGGAGCAGCTCGTCCCCCAAAGAGGGTGACTGGAAAACGGCCGAAAGCCGAAAAAAGAGAAGGAAGAGGGGCCGCAAGGCCAAGGCCGGATCGTTGAGGCGAGGACGCGAGCCAGGGAGGAGATGTTGGAGACTCTAGATGGAGATCCGTGGGGGCGCCCGTACCGAGCGGTTCGAGGAATACTCAGAGCCGCGGCGCCTCCGATCACAGAGAGTCTCCAACCCGAGCTGCTGGTGGAGGTGGTCGCAGCCCTCTTCCCGGCTAGAGCGGAGCATACCCCACCGTCGATGGCTTTGCCCACTGCCGCAGAGCCTGATGGAGATGAGAGCGCCATCAGCGTCCCAGAGGTGACACAGGCGGAGATGAGGGTGGCCGTGATGCGGCTCCGGGCCAAGAACGTGGCTCCGGGGCCCGACGGAATCCACGGCCAGGTGCTTGCCCTCGCTCTGAAGGAGCTGGAGCCCCAGCTGAGAGGACTCTTCACGGCGTGTCTTGAGCAGGGCCAGTTTCCCACTCTGTGGAAAAATGGTCGTCTGGTCCTGCTCCGGAAGGCGGGGCGCCCGGCCGACTCACCATCTGCGTACCGGCCTATAGTGTTGCTCGACGAGGTGGCTAAGTTGTTTGAGCGTGTAGTAGCAGCCCGCCTCGTCGGCCACCTGAGCGGAGAAGGGCCGGACCTAGACGAGTGTCAGTTCGGGTTTCGGTACGGGCGCTCCACGATACACGCTGTGTCGCGGGTAAGAGTCCTGGCGGAGGAAACGGTGTCTCGGGGCGGGGTGATGGTGGCGGTGTCGTTGGACATCTCCAACGCCTTTAACACCCTGCCCTGGAGCTGTATCCTGGAGGCACTGCGGTACCACCGGGTGCCACTCTACCTCCGCCAAATCGTTGGGGCTTATTTGTCGGAGAGGTGTGTCACCTACGTGGGACGTGATGGCGTCAACCAGCGCCGCATGTCGTGCGGTGTTCCGCAGGGGTCGGTGGTGGGCCCGCTCCTGTGGAACATCGGGTACGACTGGGTGCTGAGAGGTGAACTCCAGCCGGGCGTGGACCTGACGTGTTACGCTGACGACACGCTGGTCACGGCCCGGGGGAGTTCATACAGGGAGGCAGCGTTGCTGGCGACGGCTGCGGTCTCACAGGTGGTGGGCCGCATTCGGCGTCTTGGCCTGGAGGTGGCCCTCAATAAGTCGGAGGCCATGGTGTTCCATGGTCCCCGGCGGGCGCCGCCGCCCGGATCACACATAGTGGTCGGGGGGGTCCAGATCGCTGTCGAGCCTACCATGAAGTACCTAGGATTGGTGCTCGACAGCCGGTGGGACTTCGGACCCCACTTCCGGCGGCTGGCGCCCAAGTTGTTGGGCGCGGCTGGGGCGCTGTCAACGCTGCTTCCCAATCTGGGGGTCCCGAGCGCCGTCTGTAGGCGGCTCTACGTGGGGATCGTGCGATCGATGGCCCTGTACGGGGCCCCGATCTGGGCGGCTGACCTGACGGCCGGCAGCATCGCAGTCCTGCGAAAACCGCAGAGGGCGATGGCCGTCAGAGTCATCAGGGGATATCGCACGATCTCCTACGAGGCGGCTTGCGCACTGGCCGGATCCCCGCCCTGGGACCTGGAGGCGAGAGTTCTCGCGTCACTGTATCGGTGGCGCGAGGAAATGCGGGCGCGAGGCGAGCGACCGATGCAGCGACAGCTGGAGCAGCGTCGGTCGCAGCTTCACGAGGTCCTGGTGGTGGAATGGCGGGACAGGCTTTCACGCCCTACCGCCGGCCTCAACATCATCGAGGCGATCCGGCCAGTGCGTCGACTGTCGAGAGGACACGGCCTGGCACACGCTGGCAGAGTGTGCCGCTTGGGAGGAGCCGCGCCGTGCCCTCATCTCTGGAGTAGGCAGTGACCTCTCGCTGCCGGCCGTTGTGAACTCGATGGTCGGTAGCGAGGAGTCTTGGGACGCTGAGGCTGCGGAAAGGGAGAGGGAGATCACGACCTCTCATCCGGTCCGCAGCAGGCGCACCGGGCGTCGGCGGAGGGCGGACAACGCCCTCTTCCAGCCCCCCTAAATGGGTCCAGGGGCGACGGACGTGGGGACGTCTGTCGCCCCCTATACATCGGACACGAGGTGGCGGCGCGTAGTGTTCCACGCGCGCCCCTCTGAGACGTCGCGGGGGGAGTCAAACACCTCCCCCCCCTCGACCCGAGATGAGGCCCGCCGTAGCGGGCCGGCACCAGCCGGGGGTTGCGGAAGAGTCGTACGTTCCCGCGACCCCTGGCGTAGGTGAGAGATGGAACACCGGGGTGGTTTTTAGTCAGTTGGAGCCTGACAGACCCCTCCGCCCTCCCCAGGCGGAGGACATCCGTTTCCGGATTTTCCACCCCGCAACAAAAAAAAAAAAAAAAAAAAAAAAAAAAAAAAAAAAAAAAAAAAAAAAAAAAAAAAAAAGGTTAGGTTAGGTTAGGTTGGGGGTAGGTGGAGACCTGTTTTAGGTGGAGACCTGTCGCTGCCGACCGTTGCTCACGCGATGGTCGACAGCACAGAGTCCTGGGACGCGGTGGTGTCCTTCTGCGAAACCGTCATGTCGCAGAAGGAAGCTGCGGAGAGGGAGAGGGAAATTTCGAGTTCCTTCCCATCCCGCAGCAGACGCACCGGGCGTCGGCAGAGGGCGGATAACGCCCTCTTCCGGCCCCCCTAAACAGGTCCAGGGGCGACGGATTCGGGGACATCCGTCGCCCCCCATATCACTGGACCCGAGACGGTGGCGCGTAGTGTTCCACGCGCGCCTCTCACAGACGTAACGGGGGGAGCACACCTCACTCCCCCCAGGGACGAGGCCCGCACTGGTCGAGCGGGCCGGCACTAGTCCGGGGCAGCGGAAGTTACATTCGTTCCCGCTGCCCCCCGACGCAAGTGTGCGAGGGAACACCGGTGTGGTTTTAGTCAGTACGAGTCTGACAGACCCCTCCGCCCTCCCCAGGGCGGGGGACATCCATCGAGGATTTCCACATCGTCAACAAAAAAAAAAAAAAAAAGGTTAGGTTGGGGGAGGTGGTGGCGGCCATGGGGTGCTGGGTCAGAAAACCTCCTCGTGGGCCTGACGGCTGCCGGTCCCTCTCGATACGTTTGGAGGGAACAGCAGCTGGCATGGACGGTGCATCCTGGGCGCGGGCAGTGGCCTTCCCCAAGGAATGGGAAGAGATTCGTGTTCTTCGGGGAATGTCACTGTTCGTGGCAAATATTCTGACAAAGGAGGGGTCCAACTTGGACCAGCGGGGCGCTGTTCTGCGTGATCCTCTGGAAGGCAGAGGGCACAGTGGAGTAGCGGCAGCGGGCTCGGTGTGCACTCACCCTGCCTCCGAGCAGACAGTGAGGGACGCAGTCCTTCGCTGTCCCCGTCGTTCTCGTAATCCCATCATCGGAGTGTCGTGGATCACGTCTCGCGGCTTCGATCGGGACCGAGGGTCTTGGCTTAATCGCCCGGACCGCGAGGTAGAAAACCTCTATAAAAAGTTACCCCGAATCTCAAGCGGCGGCGCACCGTGAGGGGATGAATGGCTGACGGGTGTTCCAAGCCGAGTCGAGCCCTGCGGCAGAGGGCCCCGCCTCCAACCTTGAGGATATCATCCGCAAGGTTGTAATGGAGGAGAGGGCCTTCACAAGAGCCTGCTTCGCAGGGATTGAGGACCGGCTCTTGCCGGAGCGACGCCTCCGACCGCCGCTTGCGGCAGATAAGAGGCAGTGCGAGCCGGGGCCGTCCTCCTCCCAGGCGGAAGACGCCCTTCTACCTTCAACCACCCCGTCTAACGAGTGGACGGAAGTGGTCCGTAAGGGGAAGGGAAAAAAGTCGGCAACGGCCGTCCCTGCCGTCCCCGCCACCACCGCTCCCAGCCAGCCGCAGACGACTGGCAAGGGAAAGGGGAAGGGGAAAAAGTCGGCAACGGCCGCCCCTGCCGTCCCCGCCACCACCGCTCCCAGCCAGTCACAGACGACCGGCAAGGGAAAGGGGAAGGGGAAAGGGAAAGGGAAAGGAAAAGGGCGGCAACTAGTCCCCCCAAAAACCGCGGCCGTCGTGGTGACGCTCACCGCGGAGGCTGCGGGGCGAGGGGAGACGTACGCGTCAATTTTGGTGCGGGCGCGTTCCAATGCCGATCCCACCCAACTGGGGATCGGCAGTGTGTCCTGCCGGAGGACCCAAGCCGGGGCTCGAATTTTCGAGTTCCCGGGGGCAGAGGGGAGCGCCCATGCGGACCTCTTCGCAGCGAAGCTGCAAGGATACGTGGCCGCCGCGTGGGGGGACATGGCCCTGGTCGGGGTCTTTTTCTCCCCAAACCGCCCTCTCTCGGACTTTGAGGATTTCCTGGAGGTCCTCACTGCAGTTGTAGGGAGGGCGGCGCCTCGCCAGGTCGTGGTGTTGGGCGACCTGAACGCTAAGTCGGCGGCCTGGGGCAACCCGGCCGCCGGGTGCAACGTCCGGGGACGCGCCGTTGAGTTCTGGGCGGCCAGATACGTGCGGTTCGACATCTCAAATCTCCAATAATAAATCAAGTATACCCAACGGTATCTTTCATTCCAACCATCCAACGTACCAAACCTAATATGGTGTCAGAATTCAAGAAGAAAAATAATGAGTCGTAAACGTGCCGAGTAATGTCGACGGAAAAAATGGCGGTCAAGAGTAGCAACTCAGTCAACTCCAATCTCGTCTGATCCAGCAAATGACAATGCGGAGGCGTGGAGAAGATGGTCACAGCAAATTGAACTTCATTTGTTGGCCGTTAAGTGAAGATATTTTCATAGCTAACCTACACATGGATTTGTCACATGTGCGTCAAAGATTGCTTCAAGAATATGACCTAACCTAAAAGAGGATGCATGAGATAGCGAGCACACTCATAGTCGCGCAGCAGGATGCTGATAAAATTGTCCAAGCGAGCGGTGTCGCCAGCGAAAACGTCAGGCATCTCAGTCGGAGGAGCCGTGGTCGACGAGACGATCGACAGCGAGCTTCGAGTCGCAGGTCAGCTTCGAGCAGCCGCAAGTCTTCAGGCGGTCGCAGGTCAGCTTCAGCTTCGAGCGGCGACTCGAGGACATGCAGTCGCTGTGGGCGGTCTCACCGATACAAGTGCCCAGCTAAAGGCGTTTAATGCAGGTCATGTAAACCTTTTGGTCATTTTGCTAAATAAAGTCAAAAATATAAAAGTCAGTCAGTTGCAATTGTGTGATTCAGTTAACTGTAGTCAATAATATTTTGTTGGAATGTTGCACAGTCAGCTAAAGTCGAGTCAAAGTCAAAACAGTCAGTCAAATCACTATGATCCACATAGTAGTCAACCAACAAATAGTCAGAACACACAAGCGCACAGTCAGTCAGTGTCACATAGCGAGCAGTCACCGTCACAAAGTTAGTCACAGTCAAAGTCAAGTCATATATGTGTAGACGTATTGAGACCAAGTTATCACAGGATCAATACTAAGTCTATCACAGTCGAGTCAAGTTATCACAGGATCAATACTAAGTCTATCACAGTCGAGTCAAGTTATCACAGGATCAATACAAAGTCTATCACCGTCAAAGTCATGTCATAAAGTGATCACCATACATAACTTGGTCTCAACCCGTCTGTGACACTACGCTCTGTCTAAACATAAAATGTAACCTGTGTCCTGTGATAATAAATCAAGTATACCCAACGGTATCTTTCATTCCAACCATCCAACGTACCAAACATAACACACCCGGGGGGGGGGGATGGCCCGCGCTGGGCAACCTCCCTTCCCGCGGTGGGCACTCACCCACCTGGACCGGGAGGCAGCCAGGGAGGCGGCTTTCCTCCAGGACTGGCTGTCGCCCCCTGTTGAGGTCCTGGACGTGGACGCCGCAGCGGTTCGGATCAGAGGGGCCCTGACCGAGGTGTGCAATTCCAGCATGCCTCGGTCTCGCCGTCCGCCTCCCCGTCGCGCCGTTTATTGGTGGACGGAGGAGCTGGAGGGGCTTCGGACCGCCTGCGTGGCGGCCAGAAGGGCCTACGCGCGCAGCCGGCGGCGCAGCGTCCTAAACCGAGTCCGGGCAGAAGAGGACCGCCTATACGCCTCCTACCGAGAGGCGACGACGGTCCTCAAGTCTGCAATGGGCGCTGCGAGAGACTCGGCGAGGGCCGAGATGCTGGAGGGTCTCGACAGAGATCCCTATGGGAGGCCATACAAGGCGGCGCGGAACCAGCTCCGCCCCTATGGTCCCCCACTGTCGGAGACCCTCGAGCCAGCACTGCTGGATGGGGTGGTCCGGTCCCTGTTTCCGCGCAGGACCGACTTCGCCCCACCAACAATGGATCCCCCGCAAGGGGCGGCTTCGCCGGAGGAGGAGGTCCCCCCGGTGACGGCGGCGGAGATCTACGCGGGGGTACTCAGCCTCCGCGCCAAGAAGACGGCCCCCGGGCCGGACGGCGTCCCCGCACGGGTGGTGGCAATAGCTGCCTCCGAGATGGAGGACAGGTTTCGGGACCTTTTCAGCGCGTGCTTTTCGGCTGGGAAGTTCCCGAAACTGTGGAAGGAGGGGCAGCTTTGCCTCCTCCGAAAGGCGGACCTTCCCATCCCGCAGCAGACGCACCGGGCGTCGGCAGAGGGCGGATAACGCCCTCTTCCGGCCCCCCTATACAGGTCCAGGGGCGACGGATTCGGGGACATCCGTCGCCCCCCATATCACTGGACCCGAGACGGTGGCGCGTAGTGTTCCACGCGCGCCTCTCACAGACGTAACGGGGGGAGCACACCTCACTCCCCCCAGGGACGAGGCCAGCACTGGTCGAGCGGGCCGGCACTAGTCCGGGGCAGCGGAAGTCACATTCGTTCCCGCTGCCCCCAGACGCAAGTGTGCGAGGGAACACCGGGGTGGTTTTTAGTCAGTTGGAGCCTGACAGACCCCTCCGCCCTCCCCAGGCGGAGGACATCCGTTTCCGGATTTTCCACCTCGCAAAAAAAAAAAAAAAAAAAAGGTTAGGTTAGGTTAGGTTAGGTTAGGTTTTTTTTTTTTTTTTTTTTTTTTTTTTTTTTTTTTTTTGGCAGGAGGGGAAATCCGGTCGGACTAACACCCAGGCTGTTTCACAAATCGATCCAGTCTGGGTAGTGTCAGGCTCCAACTGACTAAAACCACCTCCTGCCTCGCTCGTGTCCCCCTGACATGGTCAGAGATCTTTTTAATACATTATTAGTTTGTACTGCTTATTTTACAATTTCTTTCTTATTAAAATAAAAGTTAACAAAAGTTTCAAAGTTTTCAAAATTTAAAACAACAAATACGTTATGTTACACTATGCTTATTTCTAAAATATCCTTTCTAGAAGAGAAATATCTATATTTGTAAATAGCATAGGTTTTAATTGGCTTTATTACGTTTTATTACTTTGATGGCTAGAGATGTGCAGTATTCTATAAAAATTTTCCTTCGTTTCGTCTCTGACATTATTTTATTAATAGAATTAATATTTATTTCAGTCTCTAGCCTTCGCTCAGCTTCATATCTCTCAGTTTGATATACTGGGCATTCTGTCAATATGTGTGCGATCGACTCCGCTTTATCCGGCTCGCAGATGCACGCTGGGCTCCCCTTACATTTGAAACGGTGCAAATATTCGGAGAACCCACCGTGCCCCGTCAAGATTTGCGTCAATATGCCAGCCGGTTTTAACTTTAGCACAATTCTGTGGGCGTCGATCGCATCGGGAAGGAAAATTTTCGTTACTGAGGCTGTTTCGCCGTTCTGATACCTCCGGTTCCATTCGTCGAGTGACCCCATACGGATCTGCCGCTTGACGAATGAAACCGGGCAGCGGTCGTAGTCCGGCTTCTTTTTGGATCGGAGTGCAGCCTCCTTCGCGAGGTGGTCCGCTCGCTCGTTGCCTTCTAGACCGGCGTGTGCCTTTACCCAGAACAAAGACACATCTTTGACCTGGGATAAAGCCACGGCAACGTTCGCTCTCGTCTCCACGGCCAAGGCGTGGAGGGCACCCTGATTTGTGACTGTTTGTAGTGCGGCCTTTGAGTCACTATAGATACCGAAGGTTCCCTCCTTGCGCTTGAGGATTTCGCGCGTGGCTACGCATATGGCCAGAAGTTCAGCCTGGTAGACCGTGCAGTACGGAGGCAGGCTAAGTTTGGCGGACTTGGTCTCGGCCTCACCGTCCCAAAATGACAGTGCTGCTCCGACCTTGCCCTCAATCTTGCTGCCGTCCGTGAACACTCTGACTGCTTGACGGTTGTGGGTCTCCACAAGCGCCTGATCTTCCAAGCACACGAACTCCATGGGAATATGTTTCGCCGGGTGCGGAGTCTCCGTAAATGCCACCACCCGTTCCACCTCCCTGCCCGCGAGTGCTGGCTGTGGCACCCCTCTTTTTGCCTCATACAGAGCGGCTGCTTCCTGTATTCGGAGGTCGAGAGGGAGTATCCCAGCCAGCACCAGGGACGCGTTCAGCGAAACGGTGCGGTAGGACTTACAGAGCTTCTGCGCGAATCCTCGTTGGACCGTGTTCAGGCTTTTCTGCACTCCGATCTTCTTCGCTGCCGGCGCGTAGTGTTCCACGCGCGCCTCTCACAGACGTAACGGGGGGAGTACACCTCACTCCCCCCAGGGACGAGGCCCGCACTGGTCGAGCGGGCCGGCACTAGTCCGGGGCAGCGGAAGTCACATTCGTTCCCGCTGCCCCCAGACGCAAGTGTGCGAGGGAACACCGGGGTGGTTTTTAGTCAGTTGGAGCCTGACAGACCCCTCCGCCCTCCCCAGGCGGAGGACATCCGTTTCCGGATTTTCCACCTCGCAACAAAAAAAAAAAAAAAAAAAAAGGTTAGGTTAGGTTAGGTTAGGTTTTTTTTTTTTTTTTTTTTTTTTTTTTTTTTTTTTCTTAAACCTCCAACAGTATTGGAGCCTGTGCTAGGCTTATCATTCATACTAGTTCTCGCTATTATTCCTCTCGTACTTTCATTCTTCATAGTTTGTCTTTCTATCATACATCTTCTTTCTGTCTATCAGGGTAGGACTCCCTTCTATTGGTACCTATTCTGTACTTTATTCCAGTTTTCTTTATTTTCATTTCGGGAAGCGGGTAACACATCAACACAAATGTTTTTTATAAATTTTTTTTTTTTTTTTTTTTTTTTTTTTTCTTTCGATACAGTTGTTCTTATTCTAATACAACATTCTTGTACACTTTTTACAACATCTTATTTTCTATTCTTACTTCTACTTTTATAATTATAAAAGCTATTTCTATTTTACGACTATCTTATATATTATTCTTAATGATAGTTACATGTTTCTTACAACTATTTTTATCATCTATTTCTTAATTTTAAAACATTTGTGGATTACAATAATTCTATCAGACATCTGTCTATTTTAATTTCTAGGACAGTTCTTACATCTAGTTTTATTACAGTTTATCCATAAGGGCAACATAATATATAGTTATCTAGTTTCCTGTGGTGTTTCTTAGCAGTTTATTTCGTCTGTTTTCAATGCTTGACCTTAATATTATAGTTATCTAGTTTCCTGTGGTGTTTCTTAGCAGTTTATTTCGTCTGTTTTCAATGCTTGACCTTAATATTATGTAAACATCATTGCTTAACCTGTTTTATTTCTTTTTATTACTTTCTTACAAATTTCTACACAGAATTCCAAAAACACCTCTCTCTTTTTCCCTTTCATTATGAGCCACAGGTTTTCGGCATCTAGTTTGGTGTCGAGTACGTGCTCGGCCACAAGTCTTTGCTGATCGAAGACGGGACAGTCGAGTAATATATGTGGCACCGTTTCTGCAATGTCGGGATCGCAGATGCACGAGGGGCTCTCCTTACACTTGAAGCGATTCAAGTATTCAGAGAACCCGCCGTGCCCCGTCATGATCTGAGTGATCACCTTGTCAATTTTGATCTTCCTGACTATTCCGTACGCCGCCACCGCATCCGGGAAAAACAATTTAGTCCCAGAAGCCGTTCCTCCAGCGCAGTATCTTCGATTCCACACGTCAAGAGTTGCCGTTCGGATGCATCGCTTGACGTATGAGACCGGACACAGGTCGTAGTCGGGCTTTCGTTTGGAACCCTCAGCGGCGCTTTTGGCTAGTTCATCGGTCCTCTCATTTCCTTCCAACCCCGCATGGGCTTTGATCCAAAACAAAGTAACGGCCTTGTTTTGGATCGACAGGGACCTAAGGTTGGCCCTTGTCTCTACTGCCAGGGGGTGGTGTCGATTATAGTTTTGAATCGTTTTGAGGGCCGCCATAGAGTCACTGAAGATTCCAAACGACTGCGCTCTATGCTTTAGGATCTCCCTGGTTGCGACGCATATTGCCAGAAGTTCGGCCTGGTAAACAGTGGAGTATTGTGGGAGAGCAAGTTTGAGGGTTTTGGTTTCGACGTCACCACTCCATACGGATAGTGCCGCTCCAACCTTGCCCCCAATCTTGCTCCCGTCCGTAAAGATACGAACTTCAAGTTCGCTCTGGGCATCTAGTTGCTCTTGATTTACCAGGCTTATGAGCTCTAGCTCAGCGCGCTCAGCTGGGTGCGGAGCCTCCATTGCCGAGGCGGTCTGCTCGACGCTCCTGTCGCCAAGTGCCGGCTGAGGCACTCCCCTCCTGGCCTCGTATAGTGATGCCGCTTCGCGGACTCGCAGGTCGAGAGGAAGTATCCCAGCCAGCACTAGCGCAGAATTTAGGGAGACCGTCCGGTATCCCTTGCACAGCTTCTGTGCGATACCACGCTGGACCGCTCCCAACTGCTTCTGGACGCCCAGCTTATCGACGGCCGGGGCCCATACGCTGGCGGCGTACAGGATGACTGGTTCGACGGTGGCCACATATATTATCCTGATGACTTCAGGGTTAAGCCCCCAGCTGGTCTTTGCTGCCCTGGTTAGTTGTTTGTGGATGCCTATTGCCCTTCTGCATACATTCGCGACATGCGCGTTAAAAGTCAGCTGCTTGTCGATGGTGACACCCAGGATTTTGATCTCGTTGGACATAGCAATGTCGGTCCCGCCCATGCTTAAGCGCGGGGTGTCGTACTTCAGTTTGCGCGTTATAATCATCGCATTGGTTTTATGCGGGGCAAATTTAAGCTTGTTTTGGACACCCCACGCCCGAACATGTTCAAGAGCGGCATTGGCCCGTCCCTCGATCTCCAACGCTGTGTCACCATCGAAAAGCAGCACAACGTCGTCTGCAAAAGCCTGGCAATAGTCACCCCTAGCTTCCAAGCTCTTAAGAAGCGGGTCCAGCACCAAGTTCCAAAAAATTGGTCCCGCGATGGAACCCTGGACGCAGCCCTTGCTTGTGGCCTTGCAGCACTCCTCACCTGCGTATCTAACCCTGACCACTCGGTTGTTGAGATAGCTGTCGATGACCCTCCTCAGGCCTACTGGACACTGTTCCTCAGCCAGACGGACTCTTATTGCTGGCCACCAGGCGCTGTCGAAGGCTCCCTCTATGTCCAATGATAGCAGTACTATAACTTTCTTTAGTGCTTGCTTGCCGCGTATGTGCTGCATTAGTGCATAGAGGGAGTCCTCGGTGCTTCTCTGGGGCATGAATCCGTATTGACGAGTACTCATCCGAGGGATCAGATAAAACCTGAGGCGGGCCACCAACATCTTCTCATATATTTTACCGAAGATTGGTAAAAGTCCGATTGGTCGGTACGCCTTCGGATTGCCGTAGTCTGTTTTTCCAGGCTTTTTTAGGATAATAACTGTTGCTTCCTTCCAGATTTCAGGGAAGAGGTGGTTTCTCAGGCAGCCGTTAAGGAGAGCCAAGGCTATCTCGGGGGCACTTCTAATAGCCTGACAACAAATGTCAGCAGTGAGGCCGTCTGCTCCTGGCGCTTTTTTGACATTGAAGGACTCGCACGCTGCCATCAGCTCGGCCATCGTGAATGGTGGCTCACATGGTTCACCTTGGTCCCCAGCATTCACGACGTCGGCCTTTTCTCTGACTAGGCGGTGACAGGTGCTGTCGGTATCTGTTTGGTCATCCGGATAAAACGTTTTTGCCAGGAGTTCTACCGAACCTTTTGCGTCTAATACGTCACCGTTCTCCACCAATGGCTGATCCACTCCTCTTCCCTTAGTCCTCCCTATCACCCGATAAATCCCTTCCCAAACCCCTTCTCGGTCCTGTCTCGAGCAGAAGTTCTTCCAACTCTCGACTTCGTCCTTTGCTGCTGCCGTCTCATACTCAACTTTCAGTTTCAGGTACTCGTCGACGACCTTCGATCTTCGGACTGGCGCAGCGTTCCTGACTCTGTTTTTATAGGTAGTGGCCTTTTTCTTCATCCCCTCGAGTTTCTCGGACCACCACGGCAAGGTAAATACTTCGTTTGTTTTCTTCGTCGGCATTGACGAAGTGCATGCTTCCCTAATCGAATTTATATATAATTTAACCTTTGAATTTAATTGTTCGGGGGTTAGGTTAGGTTAGGTTAGGTTAGGTTTTTTTTTTTTTTTTTTTTTTTTTTTTTTTTTTTTTTTTTTTTTTTTGGCAGGAGGGGAAATCCGGTCGGACTAACACCCAGACTGTTTCACAAATCGATCCAGTCTGGGTAGTGTCAGGCTCCAACTGACTAAAACCACCTCCTGCCTAGCTCGTGTCCCCCTGACATGGTCAGAGATCTTTTTGATACATTACTAGTTTTTACTGCTTCTTTAACTATTTCTGTCTTAATAAATAAAAGATCCTCATTAGAGATATCATTCTAAAATATCCTTTCTAGAAGAGAAATATCTATATTTGTAAATAGCATAGGTTCTAATTGGCTTTATTACGTTTAATTACTTTGATGGCTAGAGATGTGCAGTATTCTATAAAAAATTTCCTTCGCTTAGTCTCTGACATTATTTTATTGATAGTATTTATATTTATTTCAGTCTCTAGCCTTCGCTCAGCTTCATATCTCTCAGTTTGATATACTGGGCATTCTGTCAATATGTGTGCGATCGACTCCGCTTTATCCGGCTCGCAGATGCACGCTGGGCTCTCCTTACATTTGAAACGGTGCAAATATTCGGAGAACCCACCGTGCCCCGTCAAGATTTGCGTCAATATGCCTGCCGGTTTTAGCTTTAGCACAATTCTGTGGGCGTCGATCGCATCGGGAAGGAAAATTTTCGTTACTGAGGCTGTTTCGCCGTTCTGATACCTCCGGTTCCATTCGTCGAGCGACCCCATACGGATCTGTCGCTTGACGAAAGAAACCGGGCAGCGGTCGTAGTCCGGCTTCTTTTTGGATCGGAGTGCAGCCTCCTTCGCGAGATGGTCCACTCGCTCATTGCCTTCTAGACCAGCGTGTGCCTTTATCCAGAACAAAGACACATCTTTGCCCTGGGATAAAGCCACGGCAACGTTCGCTCTCGTCTCCACGGCCAAGGCGTGGAGGGAACCCTGATTTGTGACTGTTTGTAATGCGGCCTTTGAGTCACTATAGATACCGAAGGTTCCCTCCTTGCGCTTGAGGATTTCGCGCGTGGCTACGCATATGGCCAGAAGTTCAGCCTGGTAGACCGTGCAGTACGGAGGCAGGCTAAGTTTGGCGGACTTGATCTCGGCCTCACCGTCCCAAAATGACAGTGCTGCTCCGACCTTGCCCTCAATCTTGCTGCCATCCGTGAACACTCTCACTGCTTGACGGTTGTGGGTCTCCACAAGCGCCTGATCTTCCAAGCACACGAACTCCATGGGCATATGTTTCGCCGGGTGCGGAGTCTCCGTAAATGCCACCACCCGTTCCACCTCCCTGCCCGCGAGTGCTGGCTGTGGCACCCCTCTTTTTGCCTCATACAGAGCGGCTGCTTCCTGTATTCGGAGGTCAAGAGGGAGTATCCCAGCCAGCACCAGGGACGCGTTCAGCGAAACGGTGCGGTAGGACTTACAGAGCTTCTGCGCGAATCCTCGTTGGACCGTGTTCAGGCTTTTCTGTACTCCGATCTTCTTCGCTGCCGGCGCCCAGGCGCTCGCCGCGTACAGTATAACCGGCTCCACTGCTGCCGTGTAAATTGTGTGAATGATCTCCGGGTTAAGGCCCCAGCTCACTTTTGCTGCACGTGCCAGCTGTTTGTAAATATTAACAGCTTTTCTGCACACATTGGCGACGTGGGTGTTGAACGTGAGCTGGTGGTCGACGGTGAGCCCCAGTATTTTTATTTCCTTAGACATGCCAATGTCTACCCCGCCCATGCTCAGGAGCGGGACATCGTACCGAAGCTTCCTGGTAATCACCATTGCACATGTTTTATGCGGTGCAAACTTCAGCTTGTTACGAATGCCCCACACCCGGACATACTCGAGGGCGGCATTGGCCGGTTAGGTTAGGTTAGGTTTTTTTTTTTTTTTTTTTTTTTTTTTGTTTGGGCAGGAGTGGGAAATCCCCACGGACACCTCGACTATCTCACGTCTCGTGAGACAGTCGAGGTAGAGCCGGACTCGAACCGGCTAAAAACCACTCCTGCCTTGCCAGTGTTCCTCCAACATGATCGGAGACCTTTGTTGCGGAAGTTTTTTGCCTTGAAAATCGGTGAATTCTTGGAGGCCGAGGAGACCACGCTCTTTTATTTATTTTTTAAAAATGTTTTGCCTGAATGTTTTATGCCTATTTTTATTTATCTATACTGTTTGTGTTTTACTTTATGCTTTTTGCTATTTACTATTAATATCTTTTACATTATTACTATGATTTTTAGCTAATATACTACTATCTATTACATTTCTACTATTTATTACATATTATTATACTAATTTACTTCTTGGTAGTTATTTCTTTGATATCCTAATGTTATATAATTATTATATACTTATATATCAAATATTTTAACAACTGCATTGTGTATACTTCTTTTCTTGTATAAATTCTTTACTATTTTTTCCTCCAGATTCGACTTGGCCCAACAATGCACCTAGACATAATTTTGCGTCTCGTATAATCTGGGTCGGTTTCTCATGAAACTGGCTCAGGTTACCTGTTTGTGCTTTTATAACCCCAGTGGCTTGTTCGGCTTGAGTCGTAGTGAGCGTCCCAGTGTACGTGGAAGTGGGCGCGTCGACATCTTTAGCAATATGCGATTGATGCTCTGGCGAATGCGTCCCACTTCCTACGCACTGGGCATTCGCTGCTGAAAGCATTGTGCTCGTGATCCCCCAGCTTGCTTCTGGTGCAGTTTATGCACGTCGCTGCTTCGCCGATCTGCTTCACTGGGCAGTCCAACCTTAAGTGTAGCCCGCCACAGTGACTGCACAGATCGGCTGGCTCCGTGCACAGGCGTTTCCCGTGCCCGTATGCCAGGCAACGCGTGCACTGCACCAGAGGCGTCTGGTCCTCGACGCGCACTCGCTGGAGGTCAATCCGAAGTTTGCCTCCTTCGAGTGCGCGCCTCCAGATCGCGGGGGAAACACTCAGCACAATGCTATTCATATGCGGGTTCCTTGTCTTCCTCCTAAACTTCACCGACATTCTTTGCTCCTTGGCGCCGAGGTCGTGGAAAATCTCCCGGTTCTGGTTCTTCAGGGCTTTGAGTACTTCGTCATCACTGTGTACTGACAACACGTCCCTGAGAACCAGAAGTGGGTCCCGGTTTGCCACTTCCTCGACGACAAGGTTCCCTCCAGCGGCCCTCAATCGTTCCTTCAGTTTGGATCTCTCCTCTTTGCTTTCGCACCCCATGATAATTTTTCGGTCTTTAGCCTTTCTCACCTTTTCAACTCGCACCCAGCCCTCCTTCGCATCCACCGCTTTTCTGACTCTTTCCAAGATTTCGTCCCCCGTGTCCATATCTTCTGTGGAGGAGACAACCACGGAGTGCAGCGTCTTTCGCTCCAGGGCTTGTGCCCCGGTGTGGCTCACAGACGCCGCACTTGCGTAAGTCTTCTCCACGACATTGTCTCTGCTAGCCAGACTGTCTCGGAGTTTCACCAATTCTTCCGAGTTTGCTTTAATCAGCGAAATGTGCTCCTTAATTGTGCTCACGAGCTCAGTCTGGCTAGCAAGACTTTCGAGATTGGACTGGGGGCAGCAGTCAGCGGCGGGCGCGATATCCGGTACGGCTGCAGGTGCGAGAGGAACCCTGTCCCGCTCGGATTCCTTTACCAACTCAAAAAGCCTGTTTATGGCCTCGAGTACCGCAGTCTTTATATCTGTCTTGAGGTTGCGAGAGTTGCCTAAATTGAGCTTAGCCTTACTTAGGCAAGCTCTCGCCTCCGCAACCCGACTGGGGTACCCGGCCTCAGACCTTTTGAGCGGTTTTTGTATGTCCACAGCGGCTCGGCGCGTCCCCGTAGTGGCTGGGCCCGCCTGTGAAGCGGAAGGAGTCTCATCTCCGAAGGAGATTCTCCTCCTCGCATTAGCAGACGATAGCCCCGCGTTCTCCGCAGAACGCGGCGAGCCACTGGAGACTTGTGTCCTTACGGTGCTTGATGGGGTGCGGAACATTTCTAGATCTGAGTGAACGATCGGGCCGACCCCTGTAAAGAGGAGGTCAGAGCAACCGTTTCTACTCGAGAGGAGAGATTCTAAAAACACTGGTACCTTTGTGTCCCTGTAAAGGGGGTACACAAAAGGTATTTAAATTAACAATAAAATTAAGTGGACCTAAAAATTTTCACAACGTATTATTAACTTGGTGTAAAAGTATTTAAATAATTTAAAATAGAATTAAAATCGTCCACTGTCACCTAGCTTTAATAATACCAATAAAACAATACAAACAAATATATAAAAATAAGCCCTTGCAGACTAAGTCTTATGGTCTAAAATGCGCTTTTACCCTCAAAAACCCTGCCTACAGGCCAAATCTTGTCCAAAAAATGTAAAATCAAAAAATAAATTTTTGCTAAATTCCCACTCCGGCCTTCCTATACACAATAGGGCGGGTGGGCGGGCAAAATTTTATTTGAGCTAGACCCGCGAGTGTGGTGTCCAGAGACGCGGCTTTGCGTGGGCTAGCTAATTACGAAATAGAAAGGGGTGAGTGCCGAATAAAAATTTTGAGTTTTGGTCAAAAAACCAGTTTTTAACACAAAAAATTTTGGTTTTCAACCCCCAACCTAGCGTCCAGGACACGAAACGGGCACCGGAACACAGGGATGGTAGGTGAGTACTATTGCAACTATAAACTAAAGTAATACTTCAAGAATAATTTGGAAGAACACTAAATTTTGTTGATTTTATCTGAATTTTTTCAGAAATTCTAAGGGTTGGTAGGGAAACTTTTTCAACGTGCGTTAAGGGTGGTTTAAATTGGTCAGGAAGTAAGCGGATGCCTACTTTAGTCTAAATATGCTGAAAACAGCTTCAAAATCGCACCCTTAAAAGCGAAGATATCGACGGTTTTTTTTTTTTTTTTTTTTTTTTTTTTTTTTTTTTTTTTTTTGGCAGGAGGGGAAATCCGGTCGGACTAACACCCAGGCTGTTTCACAAATCGATCCAGTCTGGGTAGTGTCAGGCTCCAACTGACTAAAACCACCTCCTGCCTTGCTCCGTAGCTATTGTTTTCGGTATTCCATATCTCAAAACAAAATTCTCTGCCAAAGCTTTTGCTACCTCATTTGCGGATTTATTCTTTAACGGATAAGCCTCTACAAACTTCGTAAGTTCACATTGAAGAGTTAATATGTAAACATTGCCTCTTTCGTCTCTATCAAGGGGTCCTACTATGTCTAAATAAATCTTCTCAAACGATGTTGATGCAGTAGTCGTAATCGTCATGGGTTCCCTAGTATTCCTAGAATACTTTTGCTTACAACACTTATCACATTTACCAATGTACTCTACTACGTCTTTCTCTATAGAAGGCCAATAATAATACTTCTTTATATTATTCACCATCCTACGTATTCCTGCATGACCACTCGTGGGTAAAATATGGAAATCATTCAAAATAACCTTCTTCTCATCTTTCCCTTCTATTCTCCGTAAATCCTTCACTACACACAGTTTAAAATCCCCACAAATCGAACTTCTATTTTCCTTTAAATATTTTGCCATTCTTGTAATAAAATCAACGTTATAACGATTCTTCATAATAATTACTTCTTTAATGCCTTCTTCAATACAAAAACTGACTATGTCTTTCGATAACTCGTCTCGCGAAATTCCCGATAAAGATTCATAGTTTACATAAATACTCGAGTTTTCTGGCATATACACTAAATTGCGCGACTTTGAAAATATCTCCCTACAACCATTATTATTATTGTTGTTATTATTATTGTTACGTAACATTTTCTCCCAATCATCTAAACAAATCTCAATGTCATTTCCTTGCTTCTTAAGTACTTCCACGATCCTAGGGTGATCATCGTCATTACGGATATCGTCTTTTCCCGTATCAATTTCAAATCCTCACTCGTTATCACTATTCTAGAAAGTGCATCCGCTAGTACATTCTCTTTGCCCTTAATATATTCAACCTCAAAATCATACTCCTCTAAACACAAACGAAACTTAGTCAACCTACTAGATGGATCTGTCATGTTAAACAAATACAGTAATGGCCGGTGATCCGTCTTTACAACGAACCTCCGTCCGTACAAATACGGTCTAAAATATTTAACTGACCAAACTATTGCCAACAACTCCTTCTCTATTATCGGATAATTTAACTCACTCTTCCCTAACGACCTACTAGCATATGCGATGGGTTTTCCGTTCCCATTACACAACACACTCCCTATAGCATATCCAGAACTATCGGTTTGCAATATAAAAGTATTGCTATCAGAAAAATCAGGATAATCCAACACCGGTGGACTCATTAACGCTTCCTTAAGCAACAAAAACGACTTCTCGCACTCATCGGACCAACTAAATACAACACCTCTCTTACACAGCTTATTCATAGGTACCACTATATCAGCAAACTGTGGTATAAATTTCCTATAATAATTCGCAAACGCTACAAATCGCTTTACCTCATCAACCGTCGATGGACGCGGATAACCTCTAATAACTTCTACCTTCTCTGGATCTGGTGAAATACCTTCGGCCGATATTACATGCCCCAAATAAAGCACTTGCTTCTTCAAAAATTCACATTTAGACGGATTCAACTTTAGATTTACTTCCCTCAAGCGTGAAAATACTGATATTAGGTTCCGATTATGTTCATCTAAATTCCGTCCAAAAATAATGAGATCATCCAAATAAATCAGACACCTATCGTAATTCAATCCAGACATGGCCACAGTCATTAACCTACTAAACGAACTCGGACTTATCTTCAAACCCATTGGTAACCTACACATTTGATACTGCCCCTTGTCTGTTGTGAAAGCAGTGTACTTCCTACTACTCTCCTCCAAAGCACACTGATAATAAGATTGTGATAAATCACAGTGACTAAAGTAAACTGCGCCTGACATCGAATCCAAAATCTCAGTTATATTCGGCAATGGAAACTTATCATCCTGTATCTTTTCATTCAACTGCCTATAATCTATAACCACTCGCCATTTCTTCTCCCCACTACGATCCGTCTTTTTGGGTACCACCAAAATAGGACTAGACCACTCACTAACCGCCTCTTCAATGATATTACTCTCCAGCATCTCCTGCACTTGCCTATCAACCTCCTTCTTCTGTGCATAAGGTATCCTATACTGCCTCTTGTACACCGGAGTAGCACTCTCTTTCAAGCGTATAGACTGCTCATATACGTTAGTGACAGCTAATTTATCACCCGGGAGATGAAAAACATCCGAAAACTTTGCACACACTTGCTCAACCGACAACCGCTCCTCGGCGTTCAAATAGTCGAGTTTAAGTAAAGAAAGTACCTCTTCTACACGCTCAACGTCCGTCCCTGGCTTCACGAAATTACAACAATCAAAATCACTCAACGGACAAACTTCCACACCGGACATACTACACACAACTTCCTCGGAGTTCGTATTTAAAATCCTAACGGGTACCATCCCGCTTTTAGGCCTTACTAACACACTAGCCAAAAAAACGCCTTTCCGCAATTCTTGCCTAACTACCACACAATCTTCCGCTCTGTTAACGGGGTAATACCTAACCACCTCACAACGCGGTGGAATAGTCAACAAGTAATCATAGGACTTAAGTGGCATCGAAACCACCCGTCGTCCACGATCCCTAAGAGAAAACCTATTCGCCGAAAAATCTATAATACCACCATACTTCTGCAAGAAATCCTGACCTAATATACCAACCGACTTACATGGCAAATCATCGAATATATAAAACTTATGCGTGAAAGAACACCGTCCATACTCCAACGTTAAATATACATAACCTATAGCCCTCAAACTACCTCCTACACCATTAATCACTAATTCTTCCTTAACTACCTTACAGCACAAAGCATTGTTCAACAAGAAACCACTTTTTACAGCCGATATCGACGCGCCCGTATCTACTAACCATTCCGCATTTATATTATTCACTAGAAAATTAACCCAATTAATACTATCGCAAGCTAAAATACGCTTAGTCTCGAAAAAACTGCAACTGGTGGTCAGTCGCTTCATTACGTCGTGACATTGACGTTCCGCCTGAGTCAGCATCACTACGCGCATGCTCGAAATACGCTACACGCTTCCGACCTTGTTGAGTCGAATGACCACGATGAGCATTATTGCTACGACCGCGCATTCCACGATTATGCCATGCGGTGGCATTTTTGCGCGTACGCTCAACAGCTGTCTTATGTTGCGCGTATCCATTTCCTACTGTAGACCGCCTATAACCATTTCCGCGACCTCTATTATCAAAACCACCCCTCGCGGGCCAACGCTGATACGCCATGACCTGTGCCGACGATGCACAACCTTCGTCTTCTGCTACCCTGATCGCATCCTTCAAACAAGTCAAATTCCGCGCCGTAATGATCGTACCTAAACGCTGATTGCGAAGCCCGTCAGCAAACTTCCTGATCGCGTACTTTTCGTTCAACGGCCGCAAAATCTCATATGCTTCCGAACTTTCCCCGGCTTGAGAAATAGTCAAATTAACCATTAACTTCTCTATCTCAGCCCCAAAATCCGCGACCGACCTATCATTCTGCCTAGCGCGAGCAAGCTTCGCTTGCACAGCTACGTCTGACTCTACTGTTAACAAATGCTTCTTCATATCAGCTAACAGACAATCTACCGTTGCGTAAGTAGAGGACAACCGAATCCTAGCACCCTGGGTAAGTCGTGTTGTCAAAACAAATTTAATTAAAAGAGCATTATCTGCTTCCACTAACATAGAACTATATAATCCTATGGCATCAATCAAGTCTTGCGTAACTTGTTCATCGCCACTCATCTTCGGGAGTAGGCCAACTGCCGTTCTCAAAGAAAACTTTTCCGCCGCCATGTTTTGTTCCGTTTCGGTTCCGCTCTCAAACTTAACAGTGTCTACGTATAACGCTTCTATCTTACATACCAACTGAGCCAGTTCTTCCGAGAACTTACTAGATTCTGAAACTATACACTTAAATTTACGATAGAGCGCTTTCACCTCACTGATCTTACTATCAAAATTTCTGCCTTTTCGCCTACTAGGGCCTAACTTGACAATAGATTCCCTTAATAACTTAAGTTGTACAAATAGCGACGTTAACTCCACTTCCATTTAAATCAATGTCTCCAAATTTAACGATGACCGCAAGCACCGACACACACTTATTCACATTCACATAAGAAACACTCACTTCGTTCCTCCGACGGCTCCTGGTCAAACCATCTGTACAGCCTTCTGGACTTCCCGCTGTCTCATCTTTTCTTCAATCCAGTTGTGGTGACATCTCCGATACATGCGAACCGCCAAACCTATGATGACAACTGCCATACACACAGCCACAAACAGCAACACGGTCTTGATAACCGCCAGTTGCTCCTGCGTAGCCGTTGCGGTATTTGCACCACTCGTAGACGCCTGGGCAATAATCACCTCTTCCTTGGACGTCGTGCCCCCCATGGCCTGTGACGCGACGCGACTGACGTGATACTCAACGAAGACAATCAAACCGCGAACCACGAACCGTGACTAGCTCCTGGTCGGACAACTATAACGCCGTCCAGCCGACTGGCAGGGTCGCCATGCGATGCGAGGAGATGGAGGGGTCAAAGGAAACTACATGTTAGTTACTACTCCAAGAGTCGATTACTCTTCCACCTTTAATTAGCAACATTATATACTTATTTACGACGTGATGTTATGTCGATAATCTACAATCACGTATTCACATACTATCTACCTTAGCATATTATACTACGTGCTGTACGTGACGTGCTGATGTACGTGACATCACACCACATCGACTCTTGGAGTAGTAACTAACATGTAGTTTCCTTTGACCCCTCCATCTCCTCGCATCGCAGTGTCCCCCTGACATGGTCAGAGATCTTTTTGATACATTACTAGTTTTTACTGCTTCTTTAACAATTTCTGTCTTGATAAATAAAAGTTAACAAGAGTTTCAAAGTTTACAAAATTTAAACATTAAGTACGTTATGTTACACTATGCTTATTTCTAAAATATCCTTTCTAGAAGAGAAATATCTATATTTGTAAATAGCATAGGTTCTAATTGGCTTTATTACGTTTAATTACTTTGTGGCTTTGGCTATAAAAAATTTCCTTCGCTTAGTCTCTGACATTATTTTATTGATGGAATTTATATTTATTTCAGTCTCTAGCCTTCGCTCAGCTTCATATCTCTCAGTTTGATATACTGGGCATTCTGTCAATATGTGTGCGATCGACTCCGCTTTATCCGGCTCGCAGATGCACGCTGGGCTCTCCTTACATTTGAAACGGTGCAAATATTCGGAGAACCCACCGTGCCCCGTCAAGACTTGCGTTAATATGCCAGCCGGTTTTAACTTAAGCACAATCCTATGGGCGTCAATCGCATCTGGGAAAAATATTTTAGTTACGGAGGCTGTTTCGCCATTCTGGTACCTCCGGTTCCATTCGTCGAGCGACCCCATACGGATCTGCCGCTTGACGAATGAAACCGGGCAGCGGTCGTAGTCCGGCTTCTTTTTGGATCGGAGTGCAGCCTCCTTCGCGAGGTGGTCCGCTCGCTCGTTGCCTTCTAGACCGGCGTGTGCCTTTACCCAGAACAAAGACACATCTTTGCCCTGGGATAAAGCCACGGCAACGTTCGCTCTCGTCTCCACGGCCAAGGCGTGGAGGGAACCCTGATTTGTGACTGTTTGTAGTGCGGCCTTTGAGTCACTATAGATGACGAAGGTTCCCTCCCCGCGCTTGAGGATTTCGCGCGTGGCTACGCATATGGCCAGAAGTTCAGCCTGGTAGACCGTGCAGTACGGAGGCAAGCTAAGTTTGGCGGACTTGATCTCGGCCTCACCGTCCCAAAAAGACAGTGCTGCTCCGACCTTGCCCTCAATCTTGCTGCCATCCGTGAACACTCTCACTGCTTGACGGTTGTGGGTCTCCACAAGCTCCTGATCTTCCAAGCACACGAACTCCATGGGCATAATAATATGTTTCGCCGGGTGCGGAGTCTCCGTAAATGCCACCACCCGTTCCACCTCCCTGCCCGCGAGTGCTGGCTGTGGCACCCCTCTTTTCGCCTCATACAGAGCGGCTGCTTCCTGTATTCGGAGGTCGAGAGGGAGTATCCCAGCCAGCACTAGGGACGCGTTCAGCGAAACGGTGCGGTAGGACTTACAGAGCTTCTGCGTGAATCCTCGTTGGACCGTGTTCAGGCTTTTCTGTACTCCGATCTTCTTCGCTGCCGGCGCCCAGGCGCTCGCCGCGTACAGTATAACCGGCTCCACTGCTGCCGTGTAAATTGTGTGAATGATCTCCGGGTTAAGGCCCCAGCTCACTTTTGCTGCACGTGCCAGCTGTTTGTAAATATTAACAGCTTTTCTGCACACATTGGCGACGTGGGTGTTGAACGTGAGCTGGTGGTCGACGGTGAGCCCCAGTATTTTTATTTCCTTAGACATGCCAATGTCTACCCCGCCCATGCTCAGGAGCGGGACATCGTACCGAAGCTTCCTGGTAATCACCATTGCACATGTTTTATGCGGTGCAAACTTCAGCTTGTTACGAATGCCCCACACCCGGACATACTCGAGGGCGGCATTGGCCTGCCTCTGGACTTCCAACGCTGTCTCACCGTCGAAGATCATCACGACATCATCGGCAAACGCTTGGCAGTGGATGCCTTGCTCCTCCAGCCCCTTCAGTAGGGGATCTAGGATCAGGTTCCATAGGATCGGACCGCCAATGGACCCTTGCACACACCCCTTGTTCGTCTCTCTATGGCATTCAGCGCCCGCGTACCTCACTCGGACACTCCTACCAGTCAGGTAGCTGTCTATCAACCTTCTGATATTCACCGGGCACTTTTCCTCAGCCAGTCTGGTTCTGATGGCCGGCCACCATGCGCTATCGAAGGCTCCCTCTATGTCCAATGATACAACAGTGATCAGCTTCTTTTCATTTAGCTTTCCCTTGATATGTTGTATCATGGTGTAGAGGGAGTCTTCGGTGCTCCTCTGTGGCATGAAACCAAACTGGCGAGTACTGAGCCGCGGGATAAGGTGCCACTTCAGTCTTGCTACAAGAAGTTTTTCCAGCGTTTTACCTAAGACCGGTAGAAGGCCAATTGGTCTGTACGACTTAGGGGTGGTGTAGGAATCCTTGCCAGGTTTGCGGAGGACTACCACCGTAGCCACTTTCCAGGCCCCAGGAAAGTGTCCGTGCTCTAGGCACTTGTTGGCCAGTGCAAGGAACGTTCCTGGGTCCCGGGATATAGCCTGGGCACAGATATCGGCTGTGAGACCATCTGCCCCGGGTGCCTTCTTAGGATTGAAACTATCCACCGCGGTTTTCAGCTCTTGAAGTGTAAACGGTGGGTCATGTTGTTCATCATGCGCCCAATCGTTTACACGACTGGCCGCTTCACGTGTCCGACGGTGGTCTTCGGTTTCACCCTCCTCTAGGTCCTCGGGGTAGAAGGTCTCGGCCAGTAGCAAAGCCGATTCCTGCGCACTCAGTGGTACTCCATCCTTCACTAACGGCAGGTCTTCCTGTCTTTTGGCGGTTCGTCCTATGACCCTATAGATCCCTTCCCACATACCTTCCCTATCCTGTCTTCCGCAGAACCCCTTCCATCCTTCTGTCTGTGCCTTCATAGCCAGTGACTCATAATTCCTTTTTGCTTGCAGGTACTCATCGATGACTTTTTGCCTTCGGACTCTTGCAGCGCATCGGATGCGGCGTCTTCGGGTGTTCACCTCCGACATCAACTCAGCGAGCTCTTTGGACCACCACGGAATGGTGAGTTGGTTATTATTACTAATTTTGACCAAAGTTTCTTCACACGTTTCTTTAATTTTGTCTACATATTTATTAACATAATGTTCTAGATCAATGCTGTTATTAATTTTACCAATTACTGTTGAATTTAAATTTGCATCAGCGTTTAATTGGGCCAATTTCGAATGAAATTGGCTCCAATTTGCCTTTTTCGTGTTGTATACTCTGGTCGTCCTGTTTATACTGATTCCTTTTGATTTTTTGAGGTTAATTTTGAAAACAATACCGTTATGGTCCGAGCTCGTGAGTCCTTCCTCGACCCGCCAGTCCTCCACCAAGTCCAGCAGGTCCGTTGAACAGGCTGTTACGTCAACGAAGCTGCTGTACAGGGTGTTACCTCTGACGGTGTCGAAGGTCGGTGTGTTGCCGACGTTGAGTACCTGCAGGCACATATCTTCCAGGGTTCCCGACATATCTTCGCCCTTAGTATCGGTTACCAGGCTGCCCCACCAGGTGCTCTTAGCGTTGGCGTCGCCGCCGATAAGAATCCTCGTGGGGCCTATTTCCTCACGAATCTGCATGAGTTGCTCCAGGTATGGCTGTATGGGCTGGTCTGGTTCAAAGTAGAACGAGACCACTGCGACTTCCCAGGCGCTGGTACGGATCCTCACCACCACGATGTTATTGGTGGTGAGTTTAGGACACTGTGTCACGTCCAAGTCGTGATCATAGACAACTATTGCTGCCTTCACAGTTCCACTTCCTTGTTCAGCGCACTGGTAGACTCTCGCTCCTCGGTAGTCTCGCATCCTCTTAACCCCACCCACATACGGCTCCTGGAGCAATGCGAAAGCAACCCTCCGCTCACTAGCCACAAGCATGAGTTCTTGGGTTGCAAGGTTCTTTCTCTGCAGATTCGCTTGGATTACCTGGTAATTCTGAGTGGTACTCTGGTGCGTTCGAGAAACCCTGGATGAGTCACTCCCTGTTTCCGCCGGCTTGCCCTTAGCAATACGCCACCGACAGTCGCGCCAATGCGTCCCACTTCACGCGGACTGGGCACTCGCTGTCGAAGGCGTTGTGCTCGGTCTTCCCCAGCTTTGCGGAAACACAGTTCCTGCACTTTGGTGCTTCTGCTGCCAGCCGCGAGGGGCAGTCGACCCTCAGATGGGGATCGCCACAGTGTGTGCAGAGGTCAGCGGGTTCCGTGCACAGTTTACGGCCATGGCCGAAGCGCAAGCAGCGAGTGCACTGAATCAGTGGTGACTGATCCAGTACACGCACCCGCTGCAGGTCTATGTGCAGATATCGACGGTTAGGTTAGGTTTTTTTTTTTTTTTTTTTTTTTTTTTTTTTTTTTTTTTTTTTTGGCAGGAGTGGGAAATCCCCACGGACACCTCGACTATTTCACGACTTGTGAGACAGTCGAGGTAGTGCCGGACTCGAACCGGCTAAAACCACACTCCTGCCCCGCTAGTGTCCCTCTGACATGATCAGAGACCTTTTTAAGCGATTTGTTTTGCCTTGTTTTGCCATTTGTGTGTTATGGCCGAAGAGACCACACTATGTTCTCTTAGTTTTACGTTATTTTTTTTTTTTTTTACTATATTCACTACGTTGCGAAATAAAATGTTCAATTTGTATTTTTATTACACTATTCTTTTACTTTCTCAATAAATACTACTTTGCTACTTTAACCACACTAATTTTATTTTTACTTTGCCCATATAATTTATTACTGATTTTGCCTATTTAAATAGATTCCATATGTTTTTCTTTTATTAATGCCATTGCTTCTTAATTTTGTTTTTCTATTTATGATACTTAAAGTATATACTTATTATATATTTAATTATCAATTATATTTTGTAACAAGCTAAGTTTATATTTATTCATATATAATGTACTTATTTGCATTCTGCTTTTGCAAAGAAGATAAATATCGAACAAAGCAGAATAATGGCGGTTTTCTTCACCAGTTTCGACACAACATAACGATACCACTAGTGTTGACTTACTGTTCAGCATAATTCGAGCCACTTTCTCATAAAAGTGACTCCAGTTATCATTTACCATTAAGCCAACCCTAGCGGTTCGCTTAATGCTCTTGCTATCTGGTTGTGTCGAGACATTCGAAATGTTCATCTGTATGTACTCGGAAGTGGGCGCACTAACAACTTTAGCAATACGCAATGGTTGCTCTTGCGAATGCGTCCCACTTCCGACGTACCGGGCATGTTTTGCTGAACGCATTGTGCTGGTGCTCCCCCAACTTGGCTCGGGTGCAGTTTATGCACGCCGCTGCTTCGCCAGTCTGTTTAACTGGGCAGTCCAACATGAGATGTGGACCGCCACAGTGGCTGCACAAGTCCACCGGCTCCGTGCAGAGACGCTTGCCGTGGCCGTATGCTAAGCAGCGGGTGCACTGCACCAGAGGCGTCTGGTCTTCGACGCGCACTCTCTGCAGGTCAATACGGAGCTTGCCTACTTCGAGTGCGCGTCTCCAGATTGCTGGGGAAACACTCAGCACAATACTGTTCACGTGCGGGTTTCGCGACTTCTTACGAAACTTAAGAGATACCTTCTGTTCCTCGTCGCCGAGGCCGTGAAATATCTCCCGGTTCTGGTTCTTAAGGGCCCTCAGCACTTCTTCGTCACTGTGTATCAGCAACACGTCCCTAAGAACCAGAAGCGGTTCCCGATTTTTCACTGCCTCGACGACTAGGTTCTCTCCGGCCGATTCTAATCGCTTCTTTAATTTCTCCCTCTCCTCTTTTGTTGCGCACCCCATGACGACCTTTTGGTCCTTTGCCTTACGAACCTTTTCCACTCGCACCCAGCCCTCCTTCGCATCCACTGCTTTTCTCACCCGTTCTAGGACCTCGTCCGCCGTGTCCATTTCCTGTTTAGAGGAGACTACCACTGAGTGTAGCGTCGCTCGCTCCGGGGCCTGTCCCCCGGTGTGGCACTTACTTGCGGCCACTACACTCGCGTAGGTTGTCTCCCCCACACGTTCCTTGCTGGCCAGACTGTCTCGGAGTTTTTCGAGTTTCTCGGAGTTGTCCCTTAACTCCGAGATATGCTCCTTTATGGTGTTTAGGAGCTCAGTCTGGCCGGCAAGAACCTCGACAGAAATGGGATGAGGGACGCAGGCAGCAGTGGGTGCGGGTACCGGTACGGCTATGGGTGCGGGTGCGACAGGGACCTTGTCTAGCTCGGACTCCTTGACCAACTCATAAAGCCTGTTTATGGCTTCGAGCACCGCAGTCTTGATCTCGGCCTTGAGGTTTCGAGAGTTGCCCAAATTGAGCTTAGCTTTATTTAGGCAAGCTCTCGCCTCCGCAATGCGACTGGGTTGCCCGGCCTCAGACTTCATGAGCGATCTTGTAGCGCTTACAGGAGCTCGACGCGTCCCCGGGGTAGCGGGGTCTTTCTGGCACGCAGGAGGAGTGTCTTCTCCGAAGGAGATTCTCCTCCGCGCGTCAGTAGGTGAAGGCACCGTTTTCTCCGACGATCGCGGCGAGCTCCTGGAGCCCATCGTCCTCAAGGTTGCGGATGGGGTGCGAAACATTAGTATCATCAGTGGCGGATACTATTAAAACGGACCCCTGTATGGAGAGGGTCGAATAACAATATCCGCTCAAGAGGAGAGGTGAAGGCACTGGACACTGGTACTTCTGTGTCCCTGTAAAGGGGGAACACAGTAAGTAGGTACTACTTTGTCCCTGTAAAGGGGGAACTCAGTAAGTAATAAACTGAATTTAAATTTAAAATGTTAGACGAATTAAATTACGAGAAAAAAATTATTAAATATGAGATTATATAATATATTACTTGAAGGAAAATTTGGAAGAACACTAAATTTGGAAGATTTTGTCTGAAATTCTTAAAATTTTCTAAGTGTCGTAAGGGAAGATTTTGAAAACGCTTCTAGGGTGGTAAAATATTGTCAGAACGTAGGCGGAGGCCCACTAAAGTCTAAAAATGCTGAAAACAGCGTCAAAAACGCACCCTTAATGGCGAAGATATCAACGTTTTAGTGTTTAGCGTGATCCCTTAGGTGGATTTTGGTAGTAGCAGAATCTATAAGAAAAACAATAATTTTGAAAATTTTGCAAGTTCTATTTGAGCTAGACCCGCGAGTGAGGTGTCCAGAGACGCGGCTTCGCGCGGGCTAGCTAACTACGAAATAGAAAGGGGTGAGTGCCGAACAAAAATTTTGGGTTTTGCTCAAAAAAACCAGTTTTTGAGTCAAAAAATTTTGGTTTTCAACCCCCAACCTTGAGTCCGGGACACGAAACGGGCACCGGAGCGCAGGGATGGTAGGTGAGTACTATTGCAACTATATTCTAAAGTAAAATTTGAAGGAAAATTTGGAAGAACACTAAATTTGGAAGATTTTGTCTGAAATTCTTAAAATTTTCTAAGTGTCGTAAGGGAAGATTTTTGAAAACGCTTCTAGGGTGGTAAAATATTGTCAGAACGTAGGCGGAGGCCCACTAAAGTCTAAAAATGCTGAAAACAGCGTCAAAAACGCACCCTTAATGGCGAAGATATCAACGTTTTAGTGTTTAGCGTGATCCCTTAGGTGGATTTTGGTAGTAGCAGAATCTATAAGAAAAACAATAATTTTGAAAATTTTGCAAGTTCTATTTGAGCTAGACCCGCGAGTGAGGTGTCCAGAGACGCGGCTTCGCGCGGGCTAGCTAACTACGAAATAGAAAGGGGTGAGTGCCGAACAAAAATTTTGGGTTTTGCTCAAAAAAACCAGTTTTTGAGTCAAAAAATTTTGGTTTTCAACCCCCAACCTTGAGTCCGGGACACGAAACGGGCACCGGAGCGCAGGGATGGTAGGTGAGTACTATTGCAACTATATTCTAAAGTAAAATTTGAAGGAAAATTTGGAAGAACACTAAATTTGGAAGATTTTGTCTGAAATTCTTAAAATTTTCTAAGTGTCGTAAGGGAAGATTTTTGAAAACGCTTCTAGGGTGGTAAAATATTGTCAGAACGTAGGCGGAGGCCCACTAAAGTCTAAAAATGCTGAAAACAGCGTCAAAAACGCACCCTTAATGGCGAAGATATCAACGTTTTAGTGTTTAGCGTGATCCCTTAGGTGGATTTTGGTAGTAGCAGAATCTATAAGAAAAACAATAATTTTGAAAATTTTGCAAGTTCTATTTGAGCTAGACCCGCGAGTGAGGTGTCCAGAGACGCGGCTTCGCGCGGGCTAGCTAACTACGAAATAGAAAGGGGTGAGTGCCGAACAAAAATTTTGGGTTTTGCTCAAAAAAACCAGTTTTTGAGTCAAAAAATTTTGGTTTTCAACCCCCAACCTTGAGTCCGGGACACGAAACGGGCACCGGAGCGCAGGGATGGTAGGTGAGTACTATTGCAACTATATTCTAAAGTAAAATTTGAAGGAAAATTTGGAAGAACACTAAATTTGGAAGATTTTGTCTGAAATTCTTAAAATTTTCTAAGTGTCGTAAGGGAAGATTTTTGAAAACGCTTCTAGGGTGGTAAAATATTGTCAGAACGTAGGCGGAGGCCCACTAAAGTCTAAAAATGCTGAAAACAGCGTCAAAAACGCACCCTTAATGGCGAAGATATCAACGTTTTAGTGTTTAGCGTGATCCCTTAGGTGGATTTTGGTAGTAGCAGAATCTATAAGAAAAACAATAATTTTGAAAATTTTGCAAGTTCTATTTGAGCTAGACCCGCGAGTGAGGTGTCCAGAGACGCGGCTTCGCGCGGGCTAGCTAACTACGAAATAGAAAGGGGTGAGTGCCGAACAAAAATTTTGGGTTTTGCTCAAAAAAACCAGTTTTTGAGTCAAAAAATTTTGGTTTTCAACCCCCAACCTTGAGTCCGGGACACGAAACGGGCACCGGAGCGCAGGGATGGTAGGTGAGTACTATTGCAACTATATTCTAAAGTAAAATTTGAAGGAAAATTTGGAAGAACACTAAATTTGGAAGATTTTGTCTGAAATTCTTAAAATTTTCTAAGTGTCGTAAGGGAAGATTTTTGAAAACGCTTCTAGGGTGGTAAAATATTGTCAGAACGTAGGCGGAGGCCCACTAAAGTCTAAAAATGCTGAAAACAGCGTCAAAAACGCACCCTTAATGGCGAAGATATCAACGTTTTAGTGTTTAGCGTGATCCCTTAGGTGGATTTTGGTAGTAGCAGAATCTATAAGAAAAACAATAATTTTGAAAATTTTGCAAGTTCTATTTGAGCTAGACCCGCGAGTGAGGTGTCCAGAGACGCGGCTTCGCGCGGGCTAGCTAACTACGAAATAGAAAGGGGTGAGTGCCGAACAAAAATTTTGGGTTTTGCTCAAAAAAACCAGTTTTTGAGTCAAAAAATTTTGGTTTTCAACCCCCAACCTTGAGTCCGGGACACGAAACGGGCACCGGAGCGCAGGGATGGTAGGTGAGTACTATTGCAACTATATTCTAAAGTAAAATTTGAAGGAAAATTTGGAAGAACACTAAATTTGGAAGATTTTGTCTGAAATTCTTAAAATTTTCTAAGTGTCGTAAGGGAAGATTTTTGAAAACGCTTCTAGGGTGGTAAAATATTGTCAGAACGTAGGCGGAGGCCCACTAAAGTCTAAAAATGCTGAAAACAGCGTCAAAAACGCACCCTTAATGGCGAAGATATCAACGTTTTAGTGTTTAGCGTGATCCCTTAGGTGGATTTTGGTAGTAGCAGAATCTATAAGAAAAACAATAATTTTGAAAATTTTGCAAGTTCTATTTGAGCTAGACCCGCGAGTGAGGTGTCCAGAGACGCGGCTTCGCGCGGGCTAGCTAACTACGAAATAGAAAGGGGTGAGTGCCGAACAAAAATTTTGGGTTTTGCTCAAAAAAACCAGTTTTTGAGTCAAAAAATTTTGGTTTTCAACCCCCAACCTTGAGTCCGGGACACGAAACGGGCACCGGAGCGCAGGGATGGTAGGTGAGTACTATTGCAACTATATTCTAAAGTAAAATTTGAAGGAAAATTTGGAAGAACACTAAATTTGGAAGATTTTGTCTGAAATTCTTAAAATTTTCTAAGTGTCGTAAGGGAAGATTTTTGAAAACGCTTCTAGGGTGGTAAAATATTGTCAGAACGTAGGCGGAGGCCCACTAAAGTCTAAAAATGCTGAAAACAGCGTCAAAAACGCACCCTTAATGGCGAAGATATCAACGTTTTAGTGTTTAGCGTGATCCCTTAGGTGGATTTTGGTAGTAGCAGAATCTATAAGAAAAACAATAATTTTGAAAATTTTGCAAGTTCTATTTGAGCTAGACCCGCGAGTGAGGTGTCCAGAGACGCGGCTTCGCGCGGGCTAGCTAACTACGAAATAGAAAGGGGTGAGTGCCGAACAAAAATTTTGGGTTTTGCTCAAAAAAACCAGTTTTTGAGTCAAAAAATTTTGGTTTTCAACCCCCAACCTTGAGTCCGGGACACGAAACGGGCACCGGAGCGCAGGGATGGTAGGTGAGTACTATTGCAACTATATTCTAAAGTAAAATTTGAAGGAAAATTTGGAAGAACACTAAATTTGGAAGATTTTGTCTGAAATTCTTAAAATTTTCTAAGTGTCGTAAGGGAAGATTTTTGAAAACGCTTCTAGGGTGGTAAAATATTGTCAGAACGTAGGCGGAGGCCCACTAAAGTCTAAAAATGCTGAAAACAGCGTCAAAAACGCACCCTTAATGGCGAAGATATCAACGTTTTAGTGTTTAGCGTGATCCCTTAGGTGGATTTTGGTAGTAGCAGAATCTATAAGAAAAACAATAATTTTGAAAATTTTGCAAGTTCTATTTGAGCTAGACCCGCGAGTGAGGTGTCCAGAGACGCGGCTTCGCGCGGGCTAGCTAACTACGAAATAGAAAGGGGTGAGTGCCGAACAAAAATTTTGGGTTTTGCTCAAAAAAACCAGTTTTTGAGTCAAAAAATTTTGGTTTTCAACCCCCAACCTTGAGTCCGGGACACGAAACGGGCACCGGAGCGCAGGGATGGTAGGTGAGTACTATTGCAACTATATTCTAAAGTAAAATTTGAAGGAAAATTTGGAAGAACACTAAATTTGGAAGATTTTGTCTGAAATTCTTAAAATTTTCTAAGTGTCGTAAGGGAAGATTTTTGAAAACGCTTCTAGGGTGGTAAAATATTGTCAGAACGTAGGCGGAGGCCCACTAAAGTCTAAAAATGCTGAAAACAGCGTCAAAAACGCACCCTTAATGGCGAAGATATCAACGTTTTAGTGTTTAGCGTGATCCCTTAGGTGGATTTTGGTAGTAGCAGAATCTATAAGAAAAACAATAATTTTGAAAATTTTGCAAGTTCTATTTGAGCTAGACCCGCGAGTGAGGTGTCCAGAGACGCGGCTTCGCGCGGGCTAGCTAACTACGAAATAGAAAGGGGTGAGTGCCGAACAAAAATTTTGGGTTTTGCTCAAAAAAACCAGTTTTTGAGTCAAAAAATTTTGGTTTTCAACCCCCAACCTTGAGTCCGGGACACGAAACGGGCACCGGAGCGCAGGGATGGTAGGTGAGTACTATTGCAACTATATTCTAAAGTAAAATTTGAAGGAAAATTTGGAAGAACACTAAATTTGGAAGATTTTGTCTGAAATTCTTAAAATTTTCTAAGTGTCGTAAGGGAAGATTTTTGAAAACGCTTCTAGGGTGGTAAAATATTGTCAGAACGTAGGCGGAGGCCCACTAAAGTCTAAAAATGCTGAAAACAGCGTCAAAAACGCACCCTTAATGGCGAAGATATCAACGTTTTAGTGTTTAGCGTGATCCCTTAGGTGGATTTTGGTAGTAGCAGAATCTATAAGAAAAACAATAATTTTGAAAATTTTGCAAGTTCTATTTGAGCTAGACCCGCGAGTGAGGTGTCCAGAGACGCGGCTTCGCGCGGGCTAGCTAACTACGAAATAGAAAGGGGTGAGTGCCGAACAAAAATTTTGGGTTTTGCTCAAAAAAACCAGTTTTTGAGTCAAAAAATTTTGGTTTTCAACCCCCAACCTTGAGTCCGGGACACGAAACGGGCACCGGAGCGCAGGGATGGTAGGTGAGTACTATTGCAACTATATTCTAAAGTAAAATTTGAAGGAAAATTTGGAAGAACACTAAATTTGGAAGATTTTGTCTGAAATTCTTAAAATTTTCTAAGTGTCGTAAGGGAAGATTTTTGAAAACGCTTCTAGGGTGGTAAAATATTGTCAGAACGTAGGCGGAGGCCCACTAAAGTCTAAAAATGCTGAAAACAGCGTCAAAAACGCACCCTTAATGGCGAAGATATCAACGTTTTAGTGTTTAGCGTGATCCCTTAGGTGGATTTTGGTAGTAGCAGAATCTATAAGAAAAACAATAATTTTGAAAATTTTGCAAGTTCTATTTGAGCTAGACCCGCGAGTGAGGTGTCCAGAGACGCGGCTTCGCGCGGGCTAGCTAACTACGAAATAGAAAGGGGTGAGTGCCGAACAAAAATTTTGGGTTTTGCTCAAAAAAACCAGTTTTTGAGTCAAAAAATTTTGGTTTTCAACCCCCAACCTTGAGTCCGGGACACGAAACGGGCACCGGAGCGCAGGGATGGTAGGTGAGTACTATTGCAACTATATTCTAAAGTAAAATTTGAAGGAAAATTTGGAAGAACACTAAATTTGGAAGATTTTGTCTGAAATTCTTAAAATTTTCTAAGTGTCGTAAGGGAAGATTTTTGAAAACGCTTCTAGGGTGGTAAAATATTGTCAGAACGTAGGCGGAGGCCCACTAAAGTCTAAAAATGCTGAAAACAGCGTCAAAAACGCACCCTTAATGGCGAAGATATCAACGTTTTAGTGTTTAGCGTGATCCCTTAGGTGGATTTTGGTAGTAGCAGAATCTATAAGAAAAACAATAATTTTGAAAATTTTGCAAGTTCTATTTGAGCTAGACCCGCGAGTGAGGTGTCCAGAGACGCGGCTTCGCGCGGGCTAGCTAACTACGAAATAGAAAGGGGTGAGTGCCGAACAAAAATTTTGGGTTTTGCTCAAAAAAACCAGTTTTTGAGTCAAAAAATTTTGGTTTTCAACCCCCAACCTTGAGTCCGGGACACGAAACGGGCACCGGAGCGCAGGGATGGTAGGTGAGTACTATTGCAACTATATTCTAAAGTAAAATTTGAAGGAAAATTTGGAAGAACACTAAATTTGGAAGATTTTGTCTGAAATTCTTAAAATTTTCTAAGTGTCGTAAGGGAAGATTTTTGAAAACGCTTCTAGGGTGGTAAAATATTGTCAGAACGTAGGCGGAGGCCCACTAAAGTCTAAAAATGCTGAAAACAGCGTCAAAAACGCACCCTTAATGGCGAAGATATCAACGTTTTAGTGTTTAGCGTGATCCCTTAGGTGGATTTTGGTAGTAGCAGAATCTATAAGAAAAACAATAATTTTGAAAATTTTGCAAGTTCTATTTGAGCTAGACCCGCGAGTGAGGTGTCCAGAGACGCGGCTTCGCGCGGGCTAGCTAACTACGAAATAGAAAGGGGTGAGTGCCGAACAAAAATTTTGGGTTTTGCTCAAAAAAACCAGTTTTTGAGTCAAAAAATTTTGGTTTTCAACCCCCAACCTTGAGTCCGGGACACGAAACGGGCACCGGAGCGCAGGGATGGTAGGTGAGTACTATTGCAACTATATTCTAAAGTAAAATTTGAAGGAAAATTTGGAAGAACACTAAATTTGGAAGATTTTGTCTGAAATTCTTAAAATTTTCTAAGTGTCGTAAGGGAAGATTTTTGAAAACGCTTCTAGGGTGGTAAAATATTGTCAGAACGTAGGCGGAGGCCCACTAAAGTCTAAAAATGCTGAAAACAGCGTCAAAAACGCACCCTTAATGGCGAAGATATCAACGTTTTAGTGTTTAGCGTGATCCCTTAGGTGGATTTTGGTAGTAGCAGAATCTATAAGAAAAACAATAATTTTGAAAATTTTGCAAGTTCTATTTGAGCTAGACCCGCGAGTGAGGTGTCCAGAGACGCGGCTTCGCGCGGGCTAGCTAACTACGAAATAGAAAGGGGTGAGTGCCGAACAAAAATTTTGGGTTTTGCTCAAAAAAACCAGTTTTTGAGTCAAAAAATTTTGGTTTTCAACCCCCAACCTTGAGTCCGGGACACGAAACGGGCACCGGAGCGCAGGGATGGTAGGTGAGTACTATTGCAACTATATTCTAAAGTAAAATTTGAAGGAAAATTTGGAAGAACACTAAATTTGGAAGATTTTGTCTGAAATTCTTAAAATTTTCTAAGTGTCGTAAGGGAAGATTTTTGAAAACGCTTCTAGGGTGGTAAAATATTGTCAGAACGTAGGCGGAGGCCCACTAAAGTCTAAAAATGCTGAAAACAGCGTCAAAAACGCACCCTTAATGGCGAAGATATCAACGTTTTAGTGTTTAGCGTGATCCCTTAGGTGGATTTTGGTAGTAGCAGAATCTATAAGAAAAACAATAATTTTGAAAATTTTGCAAGTTCTATTTGAGCTAGACCCGCGAGTGAGGTGTCCAGAGACGCGGCTTCGCGCGGGCTAGCTAACTACGAAATAGAAAGGGGTGAGTGCCGAACAAAAATTTTGGGTTTTGCTCAAAAAAACCAGTTTTTGAGTCAAAAAATTTTGGTTTTCAACCCCCAACCTTGAGTCCGGGACACGAAACGGGCACCGGAGCGCAGGGATGGTAGGTGAGTACTATTGCAACTATATTCTAAAGTAAAATTTGAAGGAAAATTTGGAAGAACACTAAATTTGGAAGATTTTGTCTGAAATTCTTAAAATTTTCTAAGTGTCGTAAGGGAAGATTTTTGAAAACGCTTCTAGGGTGGTAAAATATTGTCAGAACGTAGGCGGAGGCCCACTAAAGTCTAAAAATGCTGAAAACAGCGTCAAAAACGCACCCTTAATGGCGAAGATATCAACGTTTTAGTGTTTAGCGTGATCCCTTAGGTGGATTTTGGTAGTAGCAGAATCTATAAGAAAAACAATAATTTTGAAAATTTTGCAAGTTCTATTTGAGCTAGACCCGCGAGTGAGGTGTCCAGAGACGCGGCTTCGCGCGGGCTAGCTAACTACGAAATAGAAAGGGGTGAGTGCCGAACAAAAATTTTGGGTTTTGCTCAAAAAAACCAGTTTTTGAGTCAAAAAATTTTGGTTTTCAACCCCCAACCTTGAGTCCGGGACACGAAACGGGCACCGGAGCGCAGGGATGGTAGGTGAGTACTATTGCAACTATATTCTAAAGTAAAATTTGAAGGAAAATTTGGAAGAACACTAAATTTGGAAGATTTTGTCTGAAATTCTTAAAATTTTCTAAGTGTCGTAAGGGAAGATTTTTGAAAACGCTTCTAGGGTGGTAAAATATTGTCAGAACGTAGGCGGAGGCCCACTAAAGTCTAAAAATGCTGAAAACAGCGTCAAAAACGCACCCTTAATGGCGAAGATATCAACGTTTTAGTGTTTAGCGTGATCCCTTAGGTGGATTTTGGTAGTAGCAGAATCTATAAGAAAAACAATAATTTTGAAAATTTTGCAAGTTCTATTTGAGCTAGACCCGCGAGTGAGGTGTCCAGAGACGCGGCTTCGCGCGGGCTAGCTAACTACGAAATAGAAAGGGGTGAGTGCCGAACAAAAATTTTGGGTTTTGCTCAAAAAAACCAGTTTTTGAGTCAAAAAATTTTGGTTTTCAACCCCCAACCTTGAGTCCGGGACACGAAACGGGCACCGGAGCGCAGGGATGGTAGGTGAGTACTATTGCAACTATATTCTAAAGTAAAATTTGAAGGAAAATTTGGAAGAACACTAAATTTGGAAGATTTTGTCTGAAATTCTTAAAATTTTCTAAGTGTCGTAAGGGAAGATTTTTGAAAACGCTTCTAGGGTGGTAAAATATTGTCAGAACGTAGGCGGAGGCCCACTAAAGTCTAAAAATGCTGAAAACAGCGTCAAAAACGCACCCTTAATGGCGAAGATATCAACGTTTTAGTGTTTAGCGTGATCCCTTAGGTGGATTTTGGTAGTAGCAGAATCTATAAGAAAAACAATAATTTTGAAAATTTTGCAAGTTCTATTTGAGCTAGACCCGCGAGTGAGGTGTCCAGAGACGCGGCTTCGCGCGGGCTAGCTAACTACGAAATAGAAAGGGGTGAGTGCCGAACAAAAATTTTGGGTTTTGCTCAAAAAAACCAGTTTTTGAGTCAAAAAATTTTGGTTTTCAACCCCCAACCTTGAGTCCGGGACACGAAACGGGCACCGGAGCGCAGGGATGGTAGGTGAGTACTATTGCAACTATATTCTAAAGTAAAATTTGAAGGAAAATTTGGAAGAACACTAAATTTGGAAGATTTTGTCTGAAATTCTTAAAATTTTCTAAGTGTCGTAAGGGAAGATTTTTGAAAACGCTTCTAGGGTGGTAAAATATTGTCAGAACGTAGGCGGAGGCCCACTAAAGTCTAAAAATGCTGAAAACAGCGTCAAAAACGCACCCTTAATGGCGAAGATATCAACGTTTTAGTGTTTAGCGTGATCCCTTAGGTGGATTTTGGTAGTAGCAGAATCTATAAGAAAAACAATAATTTTGAAAATTTTGCAAGTTCTATTTGAGCTAGACCCGCGAGTGAGGTGTCCAGAGACGCGGCTTCGCGCGGGCTAGCTAACTACGAAATAGAAAGGGGTGAGTGCCGAACAAAAATTTTGGGTTTTGCTCAAAAAAACCAGTTTTTGAGTCAAAAAATTTTGGTTTTCAACCCCCAACCTTGAGTCCGGGACACGAAACGGGCACCGGAGCGCAGGGATGGTAGGTGAGTACTATTGCAACTATATTCTAAAGTAAAATTTGAAGGAAAATTTGGAAGAACACTAAATTTGGAAGATTTTGTCTGAAATTCTTAAAATTTTCTAAGTGTCGTAAGGGAAGATTTTTGAAAACGCTTCTAGGGTGGTAAAATATTGTCAGAACGTAGGCGGAGGCCCACTAAAGTCTAAAAATGCTGAAAACAGCGTCAAAAACGCACCCTTAATGGCGAAGATATCAACGTTTTAGTGTTTAGCGTGATCCCTTAGGTGGATTTTGGTAGTAGCAGAATCTATAAGAAAAACAATAATTTTGAAAATTTTGCAAGTTCTATTTGAGCTAGACCCGCGAGTGAGGTGTCCAGAGACGCGGCTTCGCGCGGGCTAGCTAACTACGAAATAGAAAGGGGTGAGTGCCGAACAAAAATTTTGGGTTTTGCTCAAAAAAACCAGTTTTTGAGTCAAAAAATTTTGGTTTTCAACCCCCAACCTTGAGTCCGGGACACGAAACGGGCACCGGAGCGCAGGGATGGTAGGTGAGTACTATTGCAACTATATTCTAAAGTAAAATTTGAAGGAAAATTTGGAAGAACACTAAATTTGGAAGATTTTGTCTGAAATTCTTAAAATTTTCTAAGTGTCGTAAGGGAAGATTTTTGAAAACGCTTCTAGGGTGGTAAAATATTGTCAGAACGTAGGCGGAGGCCCACTAAAGTCTAAAAATGCTGAAAACAGCGTCAAAAACGCACCCTTAATGGCGAAGATATCAACGTTTTAGTGTTTAGCGTGATCCCTTAGGTGGATTTTGGTAGTAGCAGAATCTATAAGAAAAACAATAATTTTGAAAATTTTGCAAGTTCTATTTGAGCTAGACCCGCGAGTGAGGTGTCCAGAGACGCGGCTTCGCGCGGGCTAGCTAACTACGAAATAGAAAGGGGTGAGTGCCGAACAAAAATTTTGGGTTTTGCTCAAAAAAACCAGTTTTTGAGTCAAAAAATTTTGGTTTTCAACCCCCAACCTTGAGTCCGGGACACGAAACGGGCACCGGAGCGCAGGGATGGTAGGTGAGTACTATTGCAACTATATTCTAAAGTAAAATTTGAAGGAAAATTTGGAAGAACACTAAATTTGGAAGATTTTGTCTGAAATTCTTAAAATTTTCTAAGTGTCGTAAGGGAAGATTTTTGAAAACGCTTCTAGGGTGGTAAAATATTGTCAGAACGTAGGCGGAGGCCCACTAAAGTCTAAAAATGCTGAAAACAGCGTCAAAAACGCACCCTTAATGGCGAAGATATCAACGTTTTAGTGTTTAGCGTGATCCCTTAGGTGGATTTTGGTAGTAGCAGAATCTATAAGAAAAACAATAATTTTGAAAATTTTGCAAGTTCTATTTGAGCTAGACCCGCGAGTGAGGTGTCCAGAGACGCGGCTTCGCGCGGGCTAGCTAACTACGAAATAGAAAGGGGTGAGTGCCGAACAAAAATTTTGGGTTTTGCTCAAAAAAACCAGTTTTTGAGTCAAAAAATTTTGGTTTTCAACCCCCAACCTTGAGTCCGGGACACGAAACGGGCACCGGAGCGCAGGGATGGTAGGTGAGTACTATTGCAACTATATTCTAAAGTAAAATTTGAAGGAAAATTTGGAAGAACACTAAATTTGGAAGATTTTGTCTGAAATTCTTAAAATTTTCTAAGTGTCGTAAGGGAAGATTTTTGAAAACGCTTCTAGGGTGGTAAAATATTGTCAAAACGTAGGCGGAGGCCCACTAAAGTCTAAAAATGCTGAAAACAGCGTCAAAAACGCACCCTTAATGGCGAAGATATCAACGTTTTAGTGTTTAGCGTGATCCCTTAGGTGGATTTTGGTAGTAGCAGAATCTATAAGAAAAACAATAATTTTGAAAATTTTGCAAGTTCTATTTGAGCTAGACCCGCGAGTGAGGTGTCCAGAGACGCGGCTTCGCGCGGGCTAGCTAACTACGAAATAGAAAGGGGTGAGTGCCGAACAAAAATTTTGGGTTTTGCTCAAAAAACCAGTTTTTGAGTCAAAAAATTTTGGTTTTCAACCCCCAACCTGGCGTCCGGGACACGAAACGGGCACCGGAACACAGGGATGGTAGGTGAGTACTATTGCAACTGTAATCTTAAAAAATATTCAAAGGAAAATTTGGAAGAACACTAAATTTGGAAGATTTTGTCTGAAATGTTAAAATTTTTCTAAGTGTCGTAAGGGAAGATTTTTGAAAACGCTTCTAGGGTGGTAAAATATTGTCAAAACGTAGGCGGAGGCCCACTAAAGTCTAAAAATGCTGAAAACAGCGTCAAAAACGCACCCTTAATGGCGAAGATATCAACGGGTTAGGTTTTTTTTTTTTTTTTTTTTTTTGGCAGGAGTGGGAAATCCCCACGGACACTTCGACTATCTCACGGCATGTGAGACAGTCGAAGTAGTGCCGGACTCGAACCGGCTAAAAACCACTCCTGCCTTTCCAGTGCCCTCTGACGTGATCAGAGCCGTTTTGGGCTATCACTGGTTATTTACAAATTTTTGCTTGCAAGGTTATATAATCCTGAGAGACTTCCTCTCGCTACACTATCTGAAACTAGATTTTATTTACAATTTATACTATACCTATAAATACTATACATTTATACTAGACCTATTAATAAATACAAATACCCAGTTTTATAAAAATACTTAGCTTATATACATATACATTCAGTATTTCTATTACTAACCCTACTTATTTCTATCTATCACTAAGGCCACTATTCCTGTACAATATTTTAAAAAAATATTTCTAGTTTTATTATCTACCATCAGGCTCGGGAGATTTTCCGCCACGAGCCCGACACCCAGCTGCTGTTCTGCCTCAAATCGAGCTTTGGCGGAGATCGGGCACTCCAACAGTATGTGGAGCACCGTCTCTTCTTTGCTGGGCTCGCATGCGCACGATGGGCTCTCTTTACACTTGAAGCGACTCAAGTATGAAGAGAACCCACCATGCCCCGTGAGTATTTGCGTGGTGATGCTGGTGGGGACCATTTTGCGCACTACTCTGTACGCCGCCACCGCGTCAGGGAAGAAGATTTTTGTGCCCGAAGCAGTCTCACCTGATCGGTACCTCTCGTTCCATTCGTCGAGCGTCTCTGATCGGATTCTTCGTTTGACGAATGAAACGGGGCACAGATCGTAGTCCGGCTTCTTCTTCGACCTCAGTGCGGCCTCCTTTGCGAGCTGGTCGGCTCTCTCATTCCCCTCCAACCCTGCGTGGGCCTTGATCCAGAACAAGGAGACACTCTTGTTCTGGAGCCTACAGCGTCGAATGGTGTCCCTGGTTTTCACAGCCAAGGGATGGGGGGAGAGTACATTCGCTACCGACTGGAGGGCCGCCCTGGAGTCGCTGTAGATGCCGAACGTGGTTTCACTGCTATTGAGCACCTCTCCTGCCGCCTTCTGTAGGGCCAAGAGTTCCGCCTGGTAGACGGTGCAGTAAGACGACAAGGCAAGTTTGAGGGCCTTAGTTTCGGCGGCACCATTCCACAAGGATAGCGCCGCCCCAACCCTGCCCTCAATCTTGCTGCCGTCAGTGAATATACGCACAGCGAAATTGCTGTGGTTTCTATATTGATCCTCGTCTACCAGGCTCCCGAACTCCAGGTTTACTTGGTCCGCGGGGTGCGGAGCCTCTATCGCTGGAGCCATTCGTTCAATCTCCCTGCCTCCTAGCACCGGCTGGGGCACACCTCTCTTGGCTCCGTATAATGCAGCCACTTCCCGTATACGGAGGTCGAGTGGGAGTATACCAGCCAGCACTAGTGCCGAGTTTAAGGAGACCGTGCGGTAGGCTCTGCACAGCTTTTGAGCAAACCCCCTCTGGACCACGTTGAGCTGTTTTATGACCCCTAATTTGTTGGCGGCAGGTGCCCATGCGCTTGCGGCGTACAGAATAGTAGGCTCTACTGCGGCGGTATATATTGCCCTTATCACCTCTGGGTGCAAACCCCAACTGACCCGAGCTGCTCTGGCCAGTTGCTTGTACATAGCTATCGCCTTTTTACAGGCAATAGCTACGTGTTTGTTGAAGGTGAGTTTGGCGTCAATAATTAGCCCCAATATTTTTACCTCTTGGGACATCCCAATGTCGATCCCCCCCATGCTCAGGCGCGGCGTGTCGTATTTCAGCCTTCGCGTTAGTACCATCGGTAGAATTTGAGACGGGCCACCAGCATCTTTTCGTACACCTTCCCCAAGACAGGCAATAGCCCAATCGGCCTGTAGGACTTGGGTACGGTGTACGAGTCTTTGCCCGGCTTTCTGAGCACAACCACCGTTGCTTCCTTCCAGATCTTTGGAAAGTGGTGGTGCGCCAGGCACTTGTTCAGCAGTGCCAGGAAATAGCTGGGGTCACAGTGAACCGCCTGCGAGCAAATATCGGCAGTGAAGCCGTCGGCTCCCGGGGCCTTTTTTGGGTTGAATGATCGCATAGACCTATCAAGCTCGCTTAGGGTAAACGGTGGGTCATTTCGTTCACCATGACTCCACGCGTTTATCATCTCTGCCTGTTCTCTTGTTTGGCGATGGTCTATGTTATCACCTTCCTCTCGGTCCTCGGGATAGAACGTCTCGGCCAGCAGCCTCACGGAACCCTTCGCATCCAGTGGTTTTCCACCCATCTGAAGCGGCAAATCCTCCTCTCTCTTTCCGATCCGTCCCATTATCCTGTAAATACCCTCCCAGACCCCCTCTCTGTCCTGTTTCCCGCAAAACTCCTTCCAGCTGTCTGAAGCTGCTTTTATTACCGCTGTCTCATACCTTTCTTTTTCTTTTACATACAGGTCTACAACCATCGCTCTCCGGACCGGCGCTGCGTTTCTGACTCTGCGTTTCCTGGTGGCGACCAACCTTTTCATCTCAGCGAGCTCCTCAGACCACCACGGCAAGGTAAGTGTTTCTGTGTTCTTTTTGAATGGAATAGTGTGTTGGCATGTGTGTGTAATTGCGTGTGTGTATGTGATTATAATTTCCTCCAACTGTTCTACATGTGTAACATTTGAAAGTTCCTCCAGGGTCAACTTCTTTTCTCGCATAATTTGAGTCAGTTTCTCACGAAACTGGTCCCAATTAGCCTTCCTTGTGTTGTATATCCTGGTGGTTCTTTCAATGTTTATTCCTTTAGATTTTGTCAATTTTATACCGAAAATAATGCCGTTGTGGTCGGAACTCGTGAGACCCTCGTCGATTCGCCAGCCATCCACCAAGTCCAGCATGTCTGCCGAACAGGCCGTCACATCCACGTGGCTGCAGTACCTGATGCCTCCCCGTATGGTATCAAAGGTGGGAATGTCCCCGGTGTTGAGGATCTGTAGCCCCAGCTCCCCCAGCGCACCACACATTTGCCCCCCTCTCGCATCTTCACTGCTGCTATTCCACCAGGTACTTTTCGCGTTTGCGTCTCCTCCAATAACCAACCTGCTAGGGCCCAGCTCTCGCTCTATCCGACGAAGGTGCTCCAGGTATGGCTCCATGGGCTTGTCGGGCTCGAAGTAGAAGGACACCAGCGTGATCGTCCAGGCTCGGGTTCGGACTCCCACCACAACGATGTTGTTTGTGGTGAGTTGCGGGTACTGTAAGACGTCCAAGTCTTGGTCAAAGATGGCTATTGCCGCCTTTACAGTCCCTTCCCCTTCCTCTGAGCTCTGGAAGACCCTTACGCCGCGGTGGCCTCTCATCCTTCTCACACCACCCACGTAGGGCTCCTGGAGCAACGCTACGGCGAGTTTGCGGTTTGTCGCCTCCAGCAAAAGCTCGTTCGTGGCTAGCTGGCTCCGTTGCAGGTTCGCCTGGACCATTTCGTACCTAGTGGTGGTTTCGGGGACGCCCTTAGCAGTACGCTATGGAAGCTCGGGCTAGCACATCCCACCTCTTGCGAACTGGACAGTCGCTACTGAACGCGTTGTGCCCACTGTTCCCCAACTTGGATCTGGTGCAGTTTATGCACACCGCTGCTTCACCGGTCTGTCGGTCTGGGCAATCTGCTCTCAAATGTGGGCCGCCGCAGTGACTACATAGATCGGCTGGCTCCTTACAGAGGCGTTTGCCGTGACCGTACCCCAAGCAGCGGGTACACTGCACCAGTGGCGTCTGATCTTCGACGCGGACCCTCTGGAGGTCGATGCGGAGTTTCTCGGCGTCGATTGCCCGCCTCCAGATCGTTGGGGAGACACTAAGCACAACGTGGTTCATGTGCGGGTTACGGGTCTTCCTCCTGTATTTGATGGCGATCTGTTGATCCTCGTCCCCGAGGCCGCAAAAGATCTCCCTGTTCTGATTCTTAAGGGCTGTGATGACTTCTTCGTCACTGTGTATTAATAACACGTCCCTAAGAATCAGAAGGGGGTTTCGATTCTTTACCTCCTCGACGACGAGGTTTCCTCCAGCCGCCTCCAATCGCTCCTTTACTTTCCGGCGCTCCTCCTGTGTAGCGCACCCCATTATGATTTTCCTATCTTTGGCCTTCCTTACCTTTTCAACACGAACCCAGCCGTCTTTCGCATCAACCGCTTTTCTAACCTTCTCGAGGACTTCGTCCCCCGTATCCATCTCCTGTGTTGAGGAGACAACCACCGAGTGCAACGTCGTTCGCCCCAGGGCATAAGCCCCGGTGTGGCTCTTACGTAGTGACGCTACACTCGCGTAGCTCCTCTCCCCTCCACTTTCCCTACTAGCCAGACTGTCTCGGAGTCTATCCAGTTTCTCGGAATTATCCTTCAACTCCGAGATGTGCTCCTTCATGGCGTTTAGGAGTTCAGTCTGGCCAGCAAGGATCTCACTGGGATTGGATCGGGGAACGCAGTCGGCAATGGGCGCGGGTGCTGCTGCGGCTTCAGGTGCGGCAGGGGCCTTGTCGCGCTCCGACTCCTTTACCAGTTCAAAGAGCCTGTTTATGGCCTGTAGCACCGCATTCTTAATCTCTGCTTTGAGATTGCGAGAGTTGCCCAAATTTAGCTTTGCCTTATTTAGGCAAGCTCTCGCCTCCGCAATGCGACTGCGGTGCCCAGCCTCAGGCCCCTTGAGCGATACTGGGCAGTCTACAGGAGCTCGGCGCGTCGCCGGTGTGACAGGGCCCTCCTGCGAGGCGGAAGGAGTGTGGTCTTCAAAGGAGATTCTCCTCCTCGCGGCAGCAGGCGAAGGCCCCACTTTCTCCGTCGATTGCGGTGAGCCACTAGAGCCCTGAATTATCACCGTGCTGGATGGGGTGCGGAACATATTAAATGTCAACAAGCGGACACTGTCAAAACGGACCCCTGTATAGAGGAGGTCGATTCAACAGTACTCGCTCGGGAGCCGAGAGGTATGCCAAAAGACACTGGATACTTCTGTATCCCTGTAAAGGGGGGTACACAGAAAGTATATAAAATAAATTTTTAAAATAAATTAAGAATTAAAAGTCGTCAATAATAATCATAAATAATTAATAACTATATTAAATACAATAAAGTTAAATGTCGTCCACTTACAAACGACGGTCAGAGCAAAAATTTTTCTGAAATCGTCAGTAATTATAAAATAAAAACGCAAATTTCCCTCCAAACACTTAGTAGGGGTCCAAAAAATGCTAAAAGAGCGAAAATCAAAAATAAAAATTTTGCGTAAAATCCCACTCCGGCCTTCCTATACACAATAGGGCGGGTGGGAGGGCAAAATTTTATTTGAGCTAGACCCGCGAGTGAGGTGTCCAGAGACGCGGCTTCGCGCGGGCTAGCTAACTACGAAATAGAAAGGGGTGAGTGCCGAACAAAAATTTTGGGTTTTGCTCAAAAAACCAGTTTTTGAGTCAAAAAATTTTGGTTTTCAACCCCCAACCTTGAGTCCGGGACACGAAACGGGCACCGGAACGCAGGGATGGTAGGTGAGTACTATTGCAACTATATTCTAAAGTAATATTTGTAGAAAAATTTGGAAGAACACTAAATTTGGAAGATTTTGTCTGAAATATTAAAAATTTTCTAAGTGTCGTAAGGGAAGATTTTTGAAAACGCTTCTAGGGTGGTAAAATATTGTCAAAACGTAGGCGGAGGCCCACTAAAGTCTAAAAATGCTGAAAACAGCGTCAAAAACGCACCCTTAATGGCGAAGATATCAACGGGTTAGGTTAGGTTAGGTTAGGTTAGGTTAGGTTAGGTTAGGTTAGGTTAGGTTAGGTTTTTTTTTTTTTTTTTTTTTTTTTTTTTTGTTTTGGCAGGAGTGGGAAATCCCCACGGACACCTCGACTGCTTCACAGTTTGTGAGACAGTCGAGGTAGTGCCGGACTCGAACCGGCTAAAACCACACTCCTGCCCCGCCAGTGTTCCTCCAACATGATCGGAGCCCTTTGTTGCGGAAGTTTTTGCCTTATCTATCAGAGAATATTTGGAGGCCGAGGAGACCACACTCTCTTTTGTTTAAATGCTTTTCATATATTTTAAAACCTGTTCCAAACTAATACTATTTTATCTTTATTGTAAATATTTTAAAAATACTGTTTGCCACTTATTACTATGTACTTTAATTGCTTTTGATTTCTACTATTATGGTTTTGCTTTTTATTTCTACTATAATAATTTATATCTCTATATACTACAATCTATTTTTTACCATAAATATAATATATACTATTTAACTTTTCTTTGATATCTACATTCTATATACTTATTATATAGTTAAATATCAAATACATTAACAGCTATCCTGTATATAGTTATTTATGTACACTGTTCTGGATTTTTTATTTATTATACAAAATTTAAAATGGTTTTCTTTCGCCCCAGATTCAACACTGCCCGACTTTGCATCTGTGGATCTTTTTGTATCTCTTATAATCTGGGCCAGTTTTACATAAAACTGACTCAAGTTACTACTTATACTTTGACCAACCCCAGCGGTTCGCTCCGCCGCTCGTGTTGAACTGGGCATACCAGTGTACGTGGAAGTGGGCGCACCGACAACGACATCCTTAGCAGTAAGCTATTGATGCTCTGGCGAATGCGTCCCACTTCCTACGCACTGGGCATTCGCTGCTGAAAGCATTGTGCTGGTGATTCCCCAGCTTGCCTCTGGTGCAGTTTATACACGTCGCTGGCTCGCCGATCTGCTTCACTGGGCAGTCCAACCTTAAGTGTAGCCCGCCACAGTGGCTGCACAGATCGGCTGGCTCCGTGCACAGGCGCTTTCCGTGCCCGTATGCCAGGCAAGGTTAGGTTAGGTTAGGTTAGGTTAGGTTAGGTTAGGTTAGGTTAGGTTAGGTTAGGTTAGGTTAGGTTTTTTTTTTTTTTTTTTTTTTTTTTTTGTTTTGGCAGGAGTGGGAAATCCCCACGGACACCTCGACTATCTCACAGGTTGTGAGACAGTCGAGGTAGTGCCGGACTCGAACCGGCTAAAACCACACTCCTGCCCCGCCAGTGTCCCTCTGACATTATCAGAGCCCTTAGTTGCAGAGGTAATGCCTTATGTTTCGGTGAATTTTAGGAGGCCGAGGAAGCCACGCTCGTGGTATGTTTCGACATTTGTATTTAATTACAGTTTTATATTCATATTTATTTATTTACTGGATAATTTTCTAATGTTATAGTGTTGTACCTTTATTTTTCTTACTGAAATTTACTATTTTAATTTGTTTTATTACATAATTCTTTTAACCTTAATTTGATTTAACCTATGTATACTAAAATTACTATTACTTTTGTGACCAAAATCTGTTTTTACTGTTCTGATATATATTCCATATGCTTAGAATATAGTTACATATCAAGTATTTTTAATGAAACTTGATTCGGTACTTTTACGTGTACTGTAAAAACTAAACCATTCCGCGAAAAGTGTAATTTGCGTTCTTTGCAAAATGGTTCAGCTTCGGGTCCAAGGAAACAACGACCATTCTGTAGACCAAGTCCGACACAACTTGACGATTCCATTGGGGTTAATTTCAGATCTCGTATAACCTGGGCCAGTTTCTCATGAAACTGACTCAAGGTATCGGTTTTTATTTTGCGAACCCCAGTGGTTCGCTCCGCGTGTTTCACTTGTGTCGAATTGGGCATCCCAGTGTACGAGGAAGTGGGCGCACCGACATCTTTAGCAGTAAGCTATTGATGATCTTGCAAATGCGTCCCACTTCCTACGCACAGGGCATTCGCTGCTGAAAGCATTGTGCTGGTGATCCGCCAGCTTGCCTCTGGTGCAGTTTATGCACGATGCTTCTTCGCCGACCTGCTTGACTGGGCAGTCCAACCTTAAGTGTGGACCACCACAGTGGCTGCATAGGTCGGCTGACTCTGTACACAGGCGTTTCCCGTGCCCGTATGCCAGGCAACGGGTGCACTGCACCAGAGGCGTCTGGTCCTCCACGCGCACTCTCTGGAGGTCGATCCGAAGTTTTCCTCCTTCGAGTGCACGTCTCCAGATTGCGGGGGACACACTCAGCACAATGCTGTTCATGTGTGGGTTCCTCGTCTTCCTCCTAAACTTCACCGACATTCTTTGTTCTTTGCCGTCGAGGTCGTGAAAAATTTCCCGGTTCTGGTTCTTCAGGGCTTTGAGTACTTCATCGTCACTATGTACTGACAACACGTCCCTGAGAACCAAAAGCGGGTCCCGATTTGCCACTTCCTCGACGACAAAGTTCCCTCCGGCCTTCTTTAGTCGTTCTTTCAGTTTGGATCTCTCTTCCTTTGTTTCGCACCCCATTATTATCTTTCGGTCCTTTGCTTTTCTTATCCTTTCAACTCGCACCCAGCCCTCCTTCGCGTCCACTGCTTTCCGAATTCTTTCCAGGATTTCGTCCCCCGTATCCATTTCGTCTGTTGAAGATACGACCACCGAATGCAGCGTTGCTCGCTCCGGGGCCTGGCCCCCGGTTTGGCGCTTACTCGCAACCGCTGCACTAGCATAGGTCTTCTCCCCAACATGTTCCCAGCTAGCCAGGCTGTCTCGGAGCTTTTCCACATACTCGGAATTTTCCTTTACAATCGATATGTGCTCCTTTAGGGTGGTAATGAGCTCAGTCTGGCTAGCGAGAGTCTCAGAAATGGACTGGGGACAACAGTCCGCAGCGGGCGCGGGTGCTGGCACACTTGCGGGTGCGAGAGGGGCCCTGTCTCGTTCCGACTCCTTCACCAACTCAAAAAGCCTGTTTATGGCCCCGAGTACCGCAGTCTTTATATCAGTTTTAAGGTTGCGAGAGTTGCCTAAATTAAGCTTTGCCTTATTTAGGCAAGCTCTCGCCTCCGCAGTACGACTGGGGTACCCGGCCTCAGTCTTTTTGAGCGGTGCTGAGGCATCCACAGCAGCTCGGCGCGTTCCCGGAGTAGCAGGACCCTTCTGAGACGCAGAGGGGGTGTCTTCTCCGAAGGAGATTCTCCTCCGCGCGTCAGTGGGTGAGGGAACCGTTTTCTCCGACGATCGCGGCGAGCTACCGGAGCCCATTGTTCTCAAAGTTGCAGATGGGGTGCGAAACATCAGCATCATTAGCGACGGATAGTCTAAAAACAGACCCTGTAAAGAGGGGTCTGGTGAATACCAATCGCTAAGGAGGAGAGAGATATTAAACGACACTGGTATGTACTTCTGTGACCCTGTAAAGGGGGGTACACAGAAAGTATTTAAAATATAATATAATAATTGTAAAATAAAATTTAAAAGTCGTTCTCCAATTTAATAACGGTCTTGTCTTGTCTTGATTCTAATGGTCAATGATACTGCTGTCCCTGTAAAAAGGGGAGCACAGCAAGAAGTTATAATAATTTGCTAAATTAGAGATTACAATCATACATTAAATTTCGATAAAAAATTAAATACAATAATAATTAAAATGTAATACTAATTAATAATAAAGTCGTCCACTAACAAACGACGGTCAGAGTAAAATTTGTATAAAATTGATCACGCCTAGTCACTAATTATGAAATAAAAACGCCAATTTCCCTCCAAACACTTTGTCGGGGTCCAAAAAATGCTAATAAAGCGAAAAACAAAAAATAAAATTTTGCGTAAAATCCCACTCCGGCCTTCCTATACACAATAGGGCGGGTGGGAGGGCAAAATTTTATTTGAGCTAGACCCGCGAGTGAGGTGTCCAGAGACGCGGCTTCGCGCGGGCTAGCTAACTACGAAATAGAAAGGGGTGAGTGCCGAATAAAAATTTTGAGTTTTGGTCAAAAAACCAGTTTTTGACACAAAAAATTTTGGTTTTCAACCCCCAACCTAGCGTCCGGGACACTAAACGGGCACCGGAACACAGGGATGGTAGGTGAGTACTATTGCAACTATAATCTAAAATAATATTCAAAGGAAAATTTGGAAGAACACTAAATTTTGATGATTTTGTCTGAAATTTTTAAGAAATTCTAAGGGTTGGTAGGGAAACTTTTCCAACGTGCGTTAAGGGTGGTTTAAATGTGTCAGGACGTAAGCGGATGCCTACTTTAGTCTAAATAAGCTGCAAACAGCTTCAAAATCGCACCCTTAAAAGCGAAGATATCGACCGGTTAGGTTAGGTTAGGTTAGGTTAGGTTGGGGTCAGCGGAAGTCACATTCGTTCCCGCTGCCCCCCGACGCAAGTGTGCGAGGGAACACCGGTGTGGTTTTAGTCAGTACGAGTCTGACAGACCCCTCCGCCCTCCCCAGGTCGGGGGACATCCATCGAGGATTTCCACATCGTCAACAAAAAAAAAAAAAAAAAAAAGGTTAGGTTGGGGTGCTGGGTCAGAAAACCTCCTCGTGGGCCTGACGGCTGCCGGTCCCTCTCGATACGTTTGGAGGGAACAGCAGCCGGCATGGACGGTGCATCCTGGGCGCGGGCAGTGGCCTTCCCCAAGGAATGGGAAGTGATTCTTATTCTTCGGGGAATGTCACTGTTCGTGGCAAATATTCTGACATAGGAGGGGTCCTACTTGGACAAAAGGGGCGTTGTTCCGCGTGACCCTCTGCAAAGCAGAGGGCACAGCGGAGGAGCAAGGACGGGCTCGGTGTGCACTTACCCTGCCTCCGAGCAGACAGTGAGGGACGCAGTCCTTCGCTGTCCCCGTCGTTCTCGTAATCCCATCATCGGAGTGTCGTGGATCACGTCTCGCGGCTTCGACCGGGACCGAGGGTCTTGGCTTAACCGCCCGGACCGCGAGGTAGAAAACCTCTATAAAAAGTTACCCCGAATCTCAAGCGGCGGCGCACCGTGAGGGGATGAATGGCTGACGGGTGTTCCCATGGAACAATCAGTCTCTAGTGCGACCCCCGCCAGGGTACCAGCCGACCCCCTGGCGGGTTATAAATGTTAAAGGCTTATCCGGGTACAGGGGGCACTGCCCGGATGGACGTTTTATATCCCCCATACTCGTGGGAATCACATGGAAAATATTAATAATAAAAAATTGATGGAGAAGGCGGACGCAGCGTCAAATTCTGGCACTGCGTCATTGAAGATGGGAGCAGTTGCTCCAACAGAGCCCTTAGTGGTTCTGGAGCGGGTGAGTGTGTTGCCGAAATCCGGCGACTCACCACAATTTGTTGCGGCCGGTCCCTCCAAGTTTTGGGGGAAACGACCGCGCTTTGAGTCGGAAGCGTTGTCGGCGGGTCTTTCCTCAAGTGAGGAGAACCTGCCGGCCGCCAAGGTACCGACTGCAAGGAGGGGCAGAGGTCGCGGGTCACCTTCCGGAGCCAACACTTCGGGGGCAGAAGCACGTGACACGCGGGGCCGCTACCTGAAGCGCCCCGATACGCCGATGGCCAGCGGAGTAAGTGACTCCGACGGGGCCATGCAGGTGGAGCAGGGCGATTCCGCAGCCTCCACCGGATTGGTGAGCACCAAAGCGGAGCTCAACGCCGCCAGGCGAGAGGGCCGGAAGGCCGCAGCGACTGATGAGGTCGCTGAAATGGCTCGACTGGCAAGGGAGCGGCGGTTGCAGACCGCCGCAGGCCCTGAGGGACTGACGGCTGAGGTTCTCAGCCGCCAGGTTTTGGATGGCGTAGACGTCGTCCTGAAGGTTGCCACAAAATCGGGCAACCTGAAGGGCACGTTTACGCGGGCCCTTAAGGAGGCGGCGGAGGGAATCAGGGAGGCTGTGGAAGTCCTCCTTGATCGGACGACCTCGGAAGAGACGGTGAAGCTCCAAGAGGAGAATTTCCGTCTCCATACAAAGATGGAGGAGCTCCAGCGGGAGGTCAGCGCCCTGAGGGCGGACTTCAGCCGGCAGCAGAGTGTGACTTCGGACAGCCGCGCTCTGCCACAGAACGGGTCTTTGGGGGAAGACAAGTTCAACCGGCTGTTGACCATTATGACCGCCCGCTTTGACAGCCTAGAACCGAGGCTCAACCCCCCCGTTAATGTCCGTCCGCCGCTGGCAGCGGACAAGCGGAAGAAGGCGTTAGAGCCTGCTCCAACAGTGGCTGGGCCTACGTGGGCACAGGTGGCTAGAGCGCCACCTGCACCAAAAACTCCCACGCAAACGCCCAAAAAGCCCACGGAGGGGGCCAAGAAACCCGTAAAGGGGACGGGAAAGCCCTCTGAGGGGAGCAGCTCGCCCCCCAAAGAGGGTGACTGGAAAACGGCCGAAAGCCGGAAGAAGAGAAGGAAGAGGGGCCGCAAGGCCAAAGCCGCGCCGGGCTCCGGGGGGCACACCGCCAGGGGTGGCCAGAGCGCCCCGAAAATCCGCATCCCTCGCTCAGAGGCAGTGGTGGTGACGCTTCAGCCCGAAGCAAAAGACAGAGGCGTCACATACCAAAAGGTACTGGCGGACGCGAAGAGCAAGCTGGTCTTCGCTGACTTTGGCACCCCGGACGGCTTCCGTTTCAGGACGGCAGCCACGGGGGCCAAAATGTTCGAGTTGGCGGGGACCAGCAGTACTGAGAGGGCAGACGCTCTAGCTGCGAAGTTGAGGGACGTCCTCAACCCCGAGGAGGCGCGGGTGTCCAGGCCCATGAAGACCGCTGAGGTTCGCGTCGATGGGCTGGACGATTCTGTGACGCCGGAGGAGGTGGTGGCGGCCATAGCCCGAAGCGGCGGATGCTCAGCCGACAATGTAAAGGCGGGTAGTATCCGCGTAAATACGGGCGGGCTTGGCACCATCTGGGTGCGGTGTCCAGTTGTTGCGGCGAAGCAGGTTGCTGACGCGGGACGTCTGCTGGTTGGTTGGGTGTCAGCTAGAGTGAAACTCTTGGCACCCAGGGCCATGCAGTGCTACCGGTGCCTGGAGAAAGGGCACGTCCGGGCACTGTGCACCTGCGACACAGACCGCAGCGACTTATGTTATCGCTGCGGTCAGTCTGGCCATAAGGCGTCCCAGTGCTCTGCGGAGCCAAACTGCAGTTTGTGTGCAGCTGCAGGAAAGTCCGCGGGGCACAGAGTAGGTGGTAAAGCCTGCGGCGCGCCCAGAAAGCGCAGCAAGCGATGGGCCAAGGCTGCGGGGGACGCACCCCCCCCGCAACCTAGCACCTCTTCGGCCGACTCCCGGCCTGTGGTGGGACGGAGCGCCGAGGAAATGGAGTGCCAGTGATGGCAGACTACCATTTCCTCCAGGCGAACATCAACCACTGCACCAGAGCTCAGGATCTCCTGCTCCAGAGCATGGCGCAGTGGTCGATAAATGTGGCGGTGGTAGCTGAGCCGTATTTCATCCCCCCCCGGGATAACTGGGCAGGGGATCTAGACGGCCTAGTGGCCATCATCGGCGCGACTCTCGTCGACGTATCCCGTGGTCACGGTTGGGTTGCGGCCCTTGTGAACGGGATCGTCACGATTGGGGCGTATTTTTCGCCCAACAGGAGTCTCGCCGACTTCGAGAGTTTCCTCGTCGAGTTGGGAGCCGTTGTCGGCCAGTCTCACCCTCGACCCATTTTGCTTCTCGGTGACCTCAACGCCAAGTCTGCGGCGTGGGGTTCCCCGGTCACGGACCCGAGAGGCGAAGTGCTAGAGGAGTGGGCCATTACGACGGGCCTGGCTGTCTTAAATCGGGGTTCAGCCTACACGTGTGTACGGCAGCGGGGCGGGTCGATAGTGGACGTCTCGTTCGCTAGTCCCGCTGTCGTGCACCGAGTCCGTGATTGGCACGTTGAGGTGGAGGTGGAGACGCTATCGGATCACCGATACATCCGCTTCGACGTCTCCACCCAGACCGCTGGAGATCGTCGCCAATCGGGGCCCCGAAGAGACGGCCCGCGTTGGGCGCTGAAACGCCTCGACAGGGAAGCTCTCGAAGAAGCCGCCATAGTTCAGGCCTGGATCCGGGAGTCGGCCACCGTCGGTCCCGTCGACGTCGAACTGGAGGCGCAGTGGTTTGGCGATGCGATGACGCAGATCTGCGACGCATGCATGCCACGCGTCTCCTGTCTGTCCGCACGGCGCCGCTTGTACTGGTGGTGCGTCGAGATCGAGCGACTGCGCGTCGAGTGCGCAGACGCCAGACGCCCGTACACGCGGTGCCGGAGAAGACGTCCACGGGTTCCTGAGGAAGAAGCCGCGCTGTATGAGGTGTACCGCGCGGCGAAGCTGGCTCTGTGGCTGGCCATCGGCGAGTCGAAGACACGCTCCAGGGAGGAAATGTTGGCGAGCTTAGACGAGGATCCGTTTGGGCGCCCTTACCGGTCGGTCCGAGGGAAACTTCGGCCGTGGGCGCCCCCGCTAACGGAAAGTCTCGAGCCGCAGTTCCTGGAGCGAGTGGTCTCGGCCCTCTTCCCTGAGAGAGCCGAGTATGAGCCACCGCCGATGGTTCTGCACACAGCTGCAGAGCCGGCAGAGGAAGGAAGCGAAACCATCCCAGAGGTGACACAGGCAGAGATGGGCGCGGCCGTATTGCGGCTCCGGGCTAAAAACACTGCTCCGGGGCCCGATGGAGTGCCTGGCCGCGCTCTGGTCCTCGCCCTGAAGGAGCTGGAGCCCCCACTGAGAGGACTCTTCTCGGCATGCCTTGAGCAGGGCCAGTTCCCTACCCGGTGGAAGACTGGTCGACTGGTCTTGCTCAGGAAGGCAGGGCGCCCGGCGGACTCGTCGTCCGCTTATCGGCCCATAGTGCTGCTGGACGAGGCGGGCAAGATGATGGAGCGAATAATCGCAGACCGCCTCGTCAGCCACTTGTGTACAGAGGGGCCGAACCTGGACGACAGCCAGTATGGGTTCCGTCGTGGGCGCTCCACCATCGACGCCATAATGAGGGTGAGAGTCCTGGCGGAGGAAGCAGTGTCTCGGGGCGGGGTGGTGCTGGCGGTGTCCTTGGACATCTCCAACGCCTTCAACACTCTGCCCTGGGGTTGCATTAGGGAGGCCCTGCGCTACCACCGGGTGCCTCTCTACCTCCGCAACATTGTGGGGGCTTATCTGTCGGGAAGGTGTGTCACCTACATGGGACGCGACGGGGATGGCCGTCGCGAGATGTCGTGCGGTGTTCCACAGGGGTCGGTTCTGGGCCCTCCCTTGTGGAACATCGGTTACGACTGGGTTTTGCGGTGCGAGCTTCCACCGGGAGTGAACCTGACGTGTTATGCGGACGACACGCTGGTCATTGCCCGGGGGAGCTCGTACAGGGAAGCAGCGTTGCTGGCTACGGCTGCGGTGTCACAGGTGGTGAGCCGCATCCGGCGCCTGGGCCTGGAGGTGGCTCTCAACAAGTCGGAGGCCATTGCGTTTCATGGCCCCCGACGGGCGCCGCCGCTGGGATCACACATAGTGGTCGGGGGGGCCCGGATAGCTGTCGAGTCAACCATGAAGTACCTTGGATTGGTGCTCGACAGCCGTTGGGACTTCGGCCCCCATTTTCAGCGGCTGGTGCCCAAGTTGATGGGCGCGGCGGGCGCGCTGTCAACGCTGCTTCCCAATTTGGGGGGCCCGAGCACCGCCTGTAGACGTTTGTACGTGGGGATCGTGCGATCCATGGCCCTTTACGGGGCCCCAGTATGGGCGACGGACCTGACGGCCCGCACTATCGCAGTACTGCGCAAACCGCAGAGAGCGATGGCCGTCAGGGTCATACGGGGATATCGCACGATCTCCTACGAGGCGGCTTGTGTACTGGCCGGATCCCCGCCGTGGGACCTGGAGGCGAAAGCCCTCGCGACGCTTCACAAGTGGCGCGAGGACGCCAAGGATCGGGGCGAAAGGCTGGTGCAGCGTCAGATCACGCTGCACCGGTCTCAGCTCCGACAGGTCATGGTGGCGGAATGGCGGGGGAGGCTTGACCATCCCTCCGCCGGCCTCGACACAATCGAGGCGATCCGGCCAGTACTCGACGACTGGCTCGGGAGGAAGCACGGCTCCCTGACGTTTCGGGCGACGCAGGTGCTCTCGGGGCATGGTTGCTTCGGGAAGTACCTGTGTCGCATAAGCAGGGAGCCGGACGCTCGGTGCCATCACTGCGTCCATTGTCCGGAGGATACGGCGCGGCATACGCTGGCAGAATGTCCCGCGTGGGACGAGCCGCGCCGTGCCCTCGTCACAGAGATAGGTGGAGACCTGTCGCTGCCGACCGTTGCTCACGCGATGGTCGACAGCACAGAGTCCTGGGACGCGGTGGTGTCCTTCTGCGAAACCGTCATGTCGCAGAAGGAAGCTGCGGAGAGGGAGAGGGAGATCTCGAGTTCCTTCCCATCCCGCAGCAGACGCACCGGGCGTCGGCAGAGGGCGGATAACGCCCTCTTCCGGCCCCCCTAAACAGGTCCAGGGGCGACGAATTCGGGGACATCCGTCGCCCCCCATATCACTGGACCCGAGACGGCGGCGCGTAGTGTTCCACGCGCGCCTCTCACAGACGTAACGGGGGAGTACACCTCACTCCCCCCAGGGACGAGGCCCGCACTGGTTGAGCGGGCCGGCACTAGTCCGGGGCAGCGGAAGTCACATTCGTTCCCGCTGCCCCCAGACGCAAGTGTGCGAGGGAACACCGGGGTGGTTTTTAGTCAGTTGGAGCCTGACAGACCCCTCCGTCCTCCCCAGGCGGAGGACATCCGTTTCCGGATTTTCCACCTCGCAACAAAAAAAAAAAAAAAAAAAAAGGTTAGGTTAGGTTAGGTTAGGTTAGGTTAGGTTTTTTTTTTTTTTTTTTTTTTTTGTGCTTTTCCCCATCGAGAGCGACGAGATCTTATTATTCTAGTTTTCTCATTCATTCAAGTTCTCGCATTTATTCCTCTCGCACTTTCAAGCTTCATTCTGTATCTGTAACTTTTTATCAATTTATTTTGACATGCTTTCTTATTATGCTATTTATATATTTTCTAGTTTACATTTGTATCTTACTTGCTAATACAATTTTATTTTCTTTCATTACGCTTATATTTCTATTTTCTACTTTTGATATCTAGCCTATTTCTTTTTACATGTTTATTCGTATTCTACTTTAAACAGGACAAGGTTTTGCTGATTTACGTAAATAGCTTTACTCTTATTAATAGCGTTTAATTTGTTGGATTTAACAGGGTTTTGAAAATTAAATATTCTCATTTACGGTTTTTGGCACAAGAGTTGGACCTCTAACAAGCATTAAGTTATTTCTCCTATACTGTTCTTACTAGGTGGGTGAAGGGGAGGGAAAAGGGAGGGGGCAGGAAAGGGAAGGGAGGGGGAAGAGGACTCCTTTAACGTTGTTGCATTATTTGTCTTCTTATGGTTGCGGCAATAATATACATATACATACATAGATTATACATATTTATTGACTTTTCTTATACTGGGTTTTTTACTGATCTTTTTATTTAAGGGTCTTTTGGGATAGGTACTAATATATTCCTATATACTCAGTATATATTTGTACATCAGAGAGAGAAGGGGGGGATGGCAGTTTAGGCGTATGCTGTTGTCGTCCGAGCCAGATAGTCCCATTTCTTGCGGACAGGGCACTCCGAACTAAATGCATTATGCTCCGTCTTTTGAAGCTTTGAGTGCAGACAGTTGCAGCACTGCGGTGCGTTGCCCGCGACAAATTCTTCGCACTTGTCACGTAGATGCGGTCCTCCGCAGTGGCTGCACCTGTCTACACTCTCCGTACAGAACTTTCGGCCATGACCAAATGCTAAGCATTTCGTACATTGGATGAGCGGCGACTGATCCTCCACCCTGACCCTTTGCAGGTCGAGGTAAAGAGCCCCAGCCTCCGTCATCCTCTGCCATACAATGGGTCTGACCTGGACGATGACGTGTGCTGTATTCGGGTTTCTGGTCCTTTTCTTGTACTTAATTTTGATTTCTTTTTCTTCCTGTTGCAGGTCCCTAAAGATGTTTTCGTTCTGGGAATAGAGCGCCTTTTCCAACTCGTCGTCTTCACTGTCCAAAAAGACGTCTTTTAGGACGACGAGCGGGTTTTTATTTTTCATTGGCGCCACTATTAGCCCTTCACCTCGGCTCTCGATCCTTTCTTTAACTTTCTCGTATTCCGTTTCCGAGTCACAACCCAGTATGACCGTCTGGTTTTTCGCCTTCCTCACTTTGCTAATTTTTAGGCCAGTTCCCCTGGCATCGACCGCCTTCTTCACCCTGGCGAGCACCTCGTCGGCAGTCTCCTGGCTGCCTTCCAGGGTGACCGCCATCGAATGAAGTGCCGGTCGACGCCCGGGCTTGGCTGCTGTAACGTGGGCGTATGAGTGAGACTCGGTTCTTGGCTCGCGTGCTTCTTCCTGCATAGCAGACATTATGCGGTCGGTTCCGGCAGCGACCTCGCCGGCCACGCCCTCAATTTTGGTCTCGAGTACTACGGCGGCACGACCGATGATCGTGACCCCTTCTGTCACGTGGTCAAGTCTCGCCTTGACATCATCGATCCTGTCGCCGACCCCGATAACCTTGTCGATGACCTTATCAACGACGTCGGAACCACTCTCGGAGCAGTGATCGGTCAGATCCTGGAAACCAATGGAGACCTTTGCTTCCAGGTCAACGAGCCGCGTCTTGATGTTTGTCTCCACCTTTTCCAGCCTCTCTATTAGTACCTCCGATAACTCGGGTGATGTAGGCGTGGTGTTTGCTTTGGAAGGCGGGACTGTCTTTGGCACTGTTTCCAGGTTTTTCACTCTCCTGCTTATTTCAAAGAGGATCCGTAGACACTTGTCGGACTGGGTCTCCAGGAAAGTCTTTATGTCCTTCCTCATCTGAGGGTAATCCTTGACTCTGGATGGTATGTCTTCGAAGGTCTTCATGACCTCCTGGAGAAGTTTGTCGTTGGAGGACACAGCAAAGATGTCGGCCTGCTTAGTGTAAGCCTCCATGATGTCTACGGATCTTCTTTTCCTCTCTGGTCTCCTAATAAATGTTTTGGCAGCATCCGGCACCTGTCCAGACTTGCCTGCGGGGCTGGGGGTGGCGGCGGGAGCGACATCGCCTGAGGTCCCTGCTGACGTCAGCGGCGTTTCGACGTCTCTCCTTTCGTACCTCAGGGATAGCCCCTTTGGCGCTTCGCGCGCTCCAGAGGGTCCCTGGGTAGGCGACGTTGACCCCTGCGGTACGCTGGCGCCGACTCCTGGCCCTTTCCCTTTTACTGGGGTGCGAATTCCGAGAACCATTTTGTTGCTTCGCTTACTTGTGTGTGTAAAGGGCACAACAGTAAGGACGGGGAAAGTTGTCAATAGTCAATAAAAATGTTAATAAAATATAAAATAAAATAAAATAAAAGTAAAATATAATCTACACTGCTATTAGCAGTTCCGTTTTCCTCCTGTAAATGGGGAGTCAAAAATAAACAGTGTAAATCCGCAAACCAAATTTTCCTATCTCACCTAGTTTGCGAGATATCGATATTAATAAGAAGGGGTGGGGGAGGGTCCAATCGGGAGGGGATGGTTCCTCTTGTGCGACTTTAGCCGTGGTGTCTTTGACACCACTGAGGCTGTTTTTGAGGTCTAAAACGATGTACGTCCTCTCGTTCCCGAGATATGGCCCGTTGAAGGATGAAGGAAAGGATGGTTTTGAATAAAAAAGGAAGGGGAGGAAAAGGGGAAAGATGGGGGGGGATGGATACCTCTGTGACGGTTTTCACCTCGTGGTGTCTTCGACACCACTAAGGCTGAATCCGTGGTCTAAAAGTGCCTATCTGGTCTGGTTCCAGAGATATCCGATTTTAGGGATTTCTGTCTTACCGTACCGCGCCGTGTCGCAGGCCTTGCCAGGCAGATCTTCCAGGTGACCTAGCTGGGTCTGCCTTGGTCCGATTTTGGCGTGGGTGGGCTCTTTTGTTTGGTCTTGTTGAGCTCTTTTTGGTAGGCCAGATTCAGGGTTGACTTTGGGGGGGGGGAGGGTGAGGGGGGGAGGGGGAAGTTGGATAGGGTGTTTTTTAGATAGGAGGAGGGTTATGGTAGATTTGGAAGGATGTTTGGATAGGGGGTGTTTTGGGTTAGGGGTAGGCAAGAGGGGTAAAAGTACAGAAGCAAAAACAATAACAGGTGGCCGATAGTGACCAGTAAGTATTTTTAACGTTACAGTAATGTCTTAATGACGTCAATTTGCAAGTACTAGACGGCTGTAAAATGGCCGCCGAGCGTCAGAGGACGTGCGTTTCAGCCCGGATTTGGACTCGTTTTTTAGATTTAAGTTCCCGTCTCAATTTCTTATTCTAAACCTAAGTAGTACCTAACTAAGATAAAATATAATACTAGGCTAAAAATCTACAAACATAAAACAAAATGTTTCTCCTTCCGACACCGCGTACCTAGGTGCGGCGCACAGAGATTCCAATACTTCGACAAGAGTTTGAAAATGTACTTTTCTATCTTAGCTCTTTTCAAATTTTTGAGTATATGGTTACATAGAACAGTTTCCAAAAACAGTTATACCGGTTTTTATTTTAAAATAAGTTATTCCTAGGCCGAGATCTAAGTATTTTAAGTTTTTAAATACACAAATAAGTAAAAGGCAAAGTTATTTCGAGGCGTGAGAGCAATTTGCTGTTTTAAGTTATCTTTAAATAGAAGGGAGACACTGATGCTAGTGTTTTAGGGATTTTTTCTAATATACGTTAATAAATGGGCAATATGATTCTAATTTTACAGGGGCTGTGGTATATAAACTGTGAATGTTATAAAATTTTCGAAAAGAGGAATGATAGAATTCTAACAGCAAATACCTTGTCTCTGTATGATTGTTCTTAGGATCTCTATGTAATTTTCCGAGTTGGCTGCCTGTTGCTCCAGGAAGCTGTCCGTGTCCTCAAAGCACTAAAATTTCACCTTCCAACTGGTTTTATCCTGCGTTTTTGCTGCGCGGCAGATCTTCGGGGTGGCTTGTACAGCAAGCTGAGGCCTGGGATTTCTCGGGAAAATTCCTGGAGTTTCCAAGAATGTCGGTGGCACTTGTTCACTCACTATGTCACACTTGGTAGACCGATTTCTTCTTGATTTTGGAAGGATGAAGGGTTTTCTTGTGTTAATTGGCCTTTTTTCCTTTCCGTCTTCGGAAAAATCGTCGCGAAAGGTCCAATTTCAGTCCTAAAAATCCCAATTTTCCGTGGGATGTAGTCACTGAGCTCGTCTTTAATTTGATGTGAAGAAACTTAGGGGTCGTCGCGACAAATCGAGCGCCGTAGTCGTTTCCCCGCAGCGTCTGACTTTTTCACCGCTTTTTGCTGCTTTTTCCTCGCCGCGCTCCAGAATAAGCTGTGGTACACACCTTCAAATAAGTCCAAAAAAAATCTGGAATTTCTGGGGGGTGTACCCACTGAGGTGGCGAATGCTGGTGTCAAATAAAAAACAGGGGTCGTCGCGACAAAACGCTCGCCACACGTCACTTTATAATTTGTTGACCACTTTTTTACGTTTTTTAGTTACAAAATCACGGTTTTTTGGTCACAAAATTTTTGTCCAATGTCCAATTTTAATTTTGATTTCACTTTTAAGTAGCCCGCACTTGCCCGCAACTTTTAAACTATAGTTGGGGTTTTTCACGTTAAAAAGACTTCTATCTCGATTTTTAAGGTGAGGAGCGCGCAAAAACGTGACCGGACGGGCGCGGGGCTCACGAGTGACTGGGTTAGGTTAGGTTAGGTTAGGTTAGGTTAGGTTAGGTTAGGTTTTTTTTTTTTTTTTTTTTTTTTTACGGACACCTCGACTATCTCACGACTTGTGAGACAGTCGAGGTAGTGCCGGACTCGAACCGGCTAAAAACCACTCCTGCCTTGCCAGTGCCCTCTGACATTATCAGAGCCGTTTTGAGCAAATTCAAATTTTTAACTTAATAATTTTGTCTTGGCTGTTAAATAAAAGAATCCTGAGAGACCACTTTCTCTCGGTAGAGTCTGCCTTAATAAAATTTTTGTTACAATAAATTTAAACGATACCTATGAATACTATACATATAATACTAGACCTATTAATAAATACAAATACACGGTTTTATAAAATACTCACACTATATACATATAATATATTCAGTATTTTTTAATACTAACCCTACTTATTTCTATTTATTACTAAGGCTACGATTTCTGTACAATATTTTAAAAATTTATTCCTAGTTTTATTATCTACTAGCAGACTTGGGAGATTTTCCGCCACGAGCCCAACACCCAGCTGCTGTTCAGCCTCAAATCGAGCTTTGGCGGAGATCGGGCACTCCAACAGTATGTGGAGCACCGTCTCTTCTTTGCTGGGCTCGCAAGCGCACGATGGGCTCTCTTTACACTTGAAGCGACTCAAGTATGAAGAGAACCCACCATGCCCCGTGAGTATTTGCGTGGTGATGCTTGTGGGGTCCATTTTGCGCACTACTCTGTACGCCGCCACCGCGTCAGGGAAGAAGATTTTTGTGCCCGAAGCAGTCTCACCTGATCGGTACCTCTCGTTCCATTCGTCGAGCGTCTCTGATCGGATTCTTCGTTTGACGAATGAAACGGGGCACAGATCGTAGTCCGGCTTCTTCTTCGACCTCAGTGCGGCCTCCTTTGCGAGCTGGTCGGCTCTCTCATTCCCCTCCAACCCTGCGTGGGCCTTGATCCAGAACAAGGAGACACTCTTGTTCTGGAGCCTACAGCGTCGAATGGTGTCCCTGGTTTCCACAGCCAAGGGATGGGGGGAGAGTACATTCGCAACCGACTGAAGGGCCGCCCTGGAGTCGCTGTAGATGCCGAACGTGGTTTCACTGCTATTGAGCACCTCTCCTGCCGCCTTCTGTAGGGCCAAGAGTTCCGCCTGGTAGACGGTGCAGTAAGACGACAAGGCAAGTTTGAGGGCCTTAGTTTCGGCGGCACCATTCCACAAGGATAGCGCCGCCCCAACCCTGCCCTCAATCTTGCTGCCGTCAGTGAATATACGCACAGCGAAATTGCTGTGGTTTCTATATTGTTCCTCGTCTACCAGGCTTCCGAACTCCAGGTTTACTTGGTCCGCGGGGTGCGGAGCCTCTATCGCTGGAGCCATTCGTTCGATCTCCCTGCCTCCTAGCACTGGCTGGGGCACACCTCTCTTGGCTCCGTATAATGCAGCCACTTCCCGTATACGGAGGTCGAGTGGGAGTATACCAGCCAGCACCAGTGCCGAGTTTAGGGAGACCGTGCGGTAGGCTCTACACAGCTTTTGAGCAAACCCCCTCTGGACCACGTTAAGCTGTTTTATGACCCCTAATTTGTTGGCGGCCGGTGCCCATGCGCTTGCGGCGTACAGAATAGTAGGCTCTACTGCGGCGGTATATATTGCCCTTATCACCTCTGGGTGCAAACCCCAACTGACCCGAGCTGCTCTGGCCAGTTGCTTGTACATAGCTATCGCCTTTTTACAGGCAATAGCTACGTGTTTGTTGAAGGTGAGTTTGGCGTCAATAATTAGCCCCAATATTTTTACCTCTTGGGACATCCCAATGTCGATCCCTCCCATGCTCAGGCGCGGCGTGTCGTATTTCAGCCTTCGCGTTAGTACCATCGCGCAGGTTAGGTTAGGTTAGGTTAGGTTAGGTTAGGTTAGGTTAGGTTAGGTTTGGCGGAGGCGAAGGGCAAGCTGGTCCTCGCTGATTTTGGCACCCCGGAAGGCTTCCGTTTCAGGACGGCAGCCACGGGGGCTAAGATGTTTGAGTTGGCGGGGACCAACAGCGCCGAGAGGGCGGACGCTTTGGCTGCGAAGCTAAGGGACGTCCTAAACCCTGAGGAGGCCCGGGTGTCCAGGCCCATTAAGACGGCTGAAGTTCGCGTCGATGGGCTGGACGACTCGGTGACCCCGGAGGAGGTGGTGGCGGCCATAGCCCGCAGCGGCGGCTGCTCGCCCGAAAATGTGCGGGCGGGTGTCATTCGCGCCAATGCTGGCGGGCTCGGCACCATATGGGTACGGTGTCCGGTGGCTGCGGCGAGGCAGGTTGCTGAGGCAGGACGTATTCTCGTTGGCTGGGTGTCAGCGAGAGTAAAACTCCTGGCACCCAGGGCCATGCAGTGCTACCGGTGCCTGGAGAAAGGGCACGTCCGGGCACTGTGCACCTGTGACACAGACCGCAGTGATTTATGTTATCGCTGCGGTCAGCCTGGCCATAAGGCGTCCCAGTGCTCCGCCGACCCAAACTGCAGTCTTTGTGCAGCTGCAGGAAAGTCCGCGGGGCATCGAGTAGGTGGCAACGCCTGCGGCGCGCCCAGAAAGCGCAGCAAGCGATGGGCCAAGGCTGCGGGGGGCGCACCCCCCACACAACCTAGCTCCTCTTCGGCCGACTCCCGGCCTGTGGTTGGACGTAGCGCTGAGGAAATGGAGTGCCAGTGATGGCACACTACCATTTCCTCCAGGCGAACATCAACCACTGCACCAGAGCTCAGGATCTCCTGCTCCAGAGCATGGTGCAGTGGTCGATAAATGTGGCGGTGGTCGCTGAGCCGTATTTCATCCCCCCCCGGGATAACTGGGCAGGGGATCTAGACGGCCTAGTGGCCATCATCGGCGCGACTCTCGTCGACGTATCCCGTGGTCACGGTTGGGTTGCGGCCGTTGTGAGCGGGATCGTCACGATTGGGGCGTATTTTTCGCCCAACAGGAGTCTCGCCGACTTCGAGAGTTTCCTCGTCGAGTTGGGAGCCGTCGTCGGCCAGTCACACCCTCGACCCATTTTGCTTCTCGGTGACCTCAACGCCAAGTCTGCGGCGTGGGGTTCCCCGGTCACGGACCCGAGAGGCGAAGTGCTAGAGGAGTGGGCCATTACGACGGGCCTGGCCGTCTTAAATCGGGGTTCGGCCTTCACGTGTGTACGGCAGCAGGGCGGGTCCATAGTGGACGTCTCGTTCGCTAGTCCTGCAGTCGTGCACCGTGTCCGTGATTGGCACGTTGAAGTGGAGGTGGAGACGCTATCGGATCACCGATACATCCGCTTCGACGTCTCCACCCAGACCGCTGGAGATCGTCGCCAATCGGGGCCCCGAAGAGACGGCCCGCGTTGGGCGCTGAAACGCCTCGACGGGGAGGCTCTCGAAGAAGCCGCCATAGTCCAAGCCTGGATTCGGGAGTCGGCTACCGTTGATCCCGTCGACGTCGAACAGGAGTCGCAGTGGTTTTGCGATGCGATGACGCAGATCTGCGACGCATGCATGCCACGCGTCTCCTGTCTGTCCGCACGGCGCCGCTTGTACTGGTGGTCCGTCGAGATCGAGCGACTGCGCGTCGAATGCGCAGTCGCCAGACGCCCGTACACGCGATGCCGTAGAAGACGTCCACGGGTTCCTCACGAAGAAGCCGCGCTGTATGAGGTGTACCGCGCGGCGAAGCTGGCTTTGTGGCTGGCCATCGGCGAGTCAAAGACGCGCTCCAGAGAGGAAATGCTGGCGAGCCTAGACGGGGATCCGTTTGGGCGCCCTTACCGGTCGGTCCGAGGGAAACTTCGGCCGTGGGCGCCCCCGCTAACGGAAGGTCTAGAGCCCCAGTTTCTGGAGCGAGTGGTCTCGGCCCTCTTCCCTGAGAGGGCCGAGTACGAACCACCGCCGATGGTTCTGCACACAGCTGCAGAGCCGGCTGAGGAAGGAAGCGAAACCATCCCAGAGGTGACACAGGCGGAGATGGGCGCGGCCGTATTGCGGCTCCGGGCCAAAAACACCGCTCCGGGGCCCGATGGAGTGCATGGCCGCGCTCTGGTCCTCGCTATGAAGGAGCTGGAGCCCCCACTGAGAGGACTCTTCTCGGCATGCCTTGAGCAGGGCCAGTTCCCTACCCGGTGGAAGACTGGTCGGCTGGTCTTGCTCAGGAAGGCAGGGCGCCCGGCGGACTCGTCGTCCGCTTATCGGCCCATAGTGCTGCTAGACGAGGCGGGCAAGATGCTCGAGCGCATTATCGCAGACCGCCTCGTCAGCCACTTGAGTACAGAGGGGCCGAACCTGGACGACAGCCAGTTTGGGTTCCGCCGTGGGCGCTCCACAATTGATGCCATCATGAGGGTAAGAGTCCTGGCGGAGGAAGCAGTGTCTCGGGGCGGGGTGGTGCTGGCGGTGTCCTTGGACATCTCCAACGCCTTTAATAGCCTGCCCTGGGGTTGCATTAGGGAGGCCCTGCGCTATCACCGGGTGCCTCTCTACCTCCGCAACATCGTGGGGGCTTATTTGTCGGGAAGGTGTGTCACCTATATGGGACGCGACGGCGTAGGCCGTCGTGAGATGTCGTGCGGTGTTCCACAGGGGTCGGTTCTGGGCCCTCCCTTGTGGAACATCGGTTACGACTGGGTTTTGCGGTGCGAGCTTCCACCGGGTGCGAACCTGACGTGTTATGCGGACGACACGCTGGTCATTGCCCGGGGGAGCTCGTACAGGGAAGCAGCGTTGCTGGCTACGGCTGCGGTCTCGCAGGTGGTGAGCCGCATACGACGCCTGGGCCTGGAGGTGGCCCTCAACAAGTCGGAGGCCATTGCGTTTCATGGCCCCCGACGGGCGCCGCCGCTGGGATCACACATAGTGGTCGGGGGGGCCCGGATCGCTGTCGAGTCAACCATGAAGTACCTGGGATTGGTGCTCGACAGCCGTTGGGACTTCGGACCCCACTTTCAGCGGCTGGTGCCCAAGTTGATGGGTGCGGCGGGCGCGCTTTCAACGCTGCTTCCCAATTTGGGGGGCCCGAGCTCCGCCTGTAGGCGGTTGTACGTGGGGATCGTGCGATCCATGGCCCTTTACGGGGCCCCAGTATGGGCGACGGACCTGACGGCCCGCACTATCGCAGTTCTGCGCAAACCGCAGAGAGCGATGGCCGTCAGGGTCATACGGGGATATCGCACGATCTCCTACGAGGCGGCTTGTGTACTGGCCGGATCCCCGCCGTGGGACCTGGAGGCGAAAGCCCTCGCGACGCTACATCAGTGGCGCGAGGACGCCAAGGATCGGGGCGAAAGGCTGGTGCAGCGACAGATCACGCTGCACCGGTCTCAGCTCCGACAGGTCATGGTGGCGGAATGGCGGGGGAGGCTTGACCATCCCTCCGCCGGCCTCGACACAATCGAGGCGATCCGGCCAGTACTCGACGATTGGCTCGGGAGGAAGCACGGCTCCCTGACGTTTCGGGCGACGCAGGTGCTCTCGGGGCACGGTTGCTTCGGGAAGTACCTGTGTCGCATAAGCAGGGAGCCGGACGCTCGGTGCCATCACTGCGTCCAGTGTCCGGAGGATACGGCGCGGCATACGCTGGCAGAATGTCCCGCGTGGGACGAGCCGCGCCGTGCCCTCGTGACAGAGATAGGTGGAGACCTGTCGCTGCCGACCGTTGCTCACGCGATGGTCGACAGCACAGAGTCCTGGGACGCGGTGGTGTCCTTCTGCGAAACCGTCATGTCGCAGAAGGAAGCTGCGGAGAGGGAGAGGGAAATCTCGAGTTCCTTCCCATCCCGCAGCAGACGCACCGGGCGTCGGCAGAGGGCGGATAACGCCCTCTTCCGGCCCCCCTAAACAGGTCCAGGGGCGACGGATTCGGGGACATCCGTCGCCCCCCATATCACTGGACCCGAGACGGTGGCGCGTAGTGTTCCACGCGCGCCTCTCACAGACGTAACGGGGGGAGCACACCTCACTCCCCCCAGGGACGAGGCCCGCACTGGTCGAGCGGGCCGGCACTAGTCCGGGGCAGCGGAAGTCACATTCGTTCCCGCTGCCCCCCAGACGCAAGTGTGCGAGGGAACACCGGGGTGGTTTTTAGTCAGTTGGAGCCTGACAGACCCCTCCGCCCTCCCCAGGCGGAGGACATCCGTTTCCGGATTTTCCACCTCGCAACAAAAAAAAAAAAAAAAAAAAAAAAGGTTAGGTTAGGTTAGGTTAGGTTTTTTTTTTTTTTTTTTTTTTTTTTTGTTTTTTTTTTGTTTTGGCAGGAGTGGGAAATCCCCACGGACACCTCGACTATCTCACGACTTGTGAGACAGTCGAGGTAGTGCCGGACTCGAACCGGCTAAAACCACACTCCTGCCCCGCTAGTGTCCCTCTGACATTATCAGAGACCTTTTTATGCGATTTGTTTGCCTTGTTTTGCAATTTGTGTGTAAAGGCCGAAGAGACCACACTATGTTCTCTTAGTTTTTACATTAATTTTTATTTTTGTACTATTTTTTCTACGTTATGAAATAAGATGTTAATTTGGATTTTTATTGCACTATACTTTTACTCTGTCAATAGATACTACTTTGCTACTTTAATACTATACTAATTTTATTGTTACTGTCTATGCCCATATAATTTTTTACTGGTTTTGCCTACAATATAAATAGATTCTATATTTTGTTTTTATATTAATGCCATTGCTTCTTAATTTTGTTTTTCTGTTTGTGATACTTAAAGTATATACTTATTATATATTTAACTATCAAATATATTTTGAAACAAGCTTATATTTATTTATATGGCGTGTACTAATTTGACTTCTACTTTTGCAAAGAAGATTAATTTTGAATAAAGTAAGATAATGGCGGTTTTCTACACCAGTTTCGACACAACATAACGATACCACTAGTGTTGACTTACGGTTCAGCATAATTCGAGCCACTTTCTCATGAAAGTGACTCCAGTTATTATCCACCATTAAACCAACCCTAGCGGTTCGCTTAATGCTCTTGCTATCTGGTTGTGTCGAGACATGCGAAATGTTCATCTGTGTGTACTCGGAAGTGGGCGCACTAACAACTTTAGCAATACGCAATGGTTGCTCGTGCGAATGCGTCCCACTTCCGACGTACCGGGCAAGCTTTGCTGAACGCATTGTGCTGGTGCTCCCCCAGCTTGGCTCGGGTGCAGTTTATGCACGCCGCTGCTTCGCCAGTCTGTTTAACTGGGCAGTCCAACATGAGATGTGGACCGCCACAGTGGCTGCACAGGTCCACCGGCTCCGTGCAGAGACGCTTGCCGTGGCCGTATGCTAAGCAGCGGCTACACTGCACCAGAGGCGTCTGGTCTTCGACGCGCACTCTCTGCAGGTCAATACGGAGCTTGCCTACTTCGAGTGCGCGTCTCCAGATTGCTGGGGAAACACTCAGCACAATACTGTTCACATGCGGGTTTCGCGACTTCTTTCGAAACTTAAGAGACACCTTCTTTTCCTCATCGCCGAGGCCGTGAAATATCTCCCGGTTCTGGTTCTTAAGGGCCCTCAGCACTTCTTCATCACTGTGAATCAGCAACACGTCCCTAAGAACCAGAAGCGGTTCCCGATTTTTCACTGCCTCGACGACTAGGTTCTCTCCGGCCGATTCTAATCGCTTCTTTAATTTCTCCCTCTCCTCTTTTGTTGCGCACCCCATGACGACCTTTTGGTCCTTTGCCTTTCGAACCTTTTCCACTCGCACCCAGCCCTCCTTCGCATCCACTGCTTTTCTCACCCGTTCTAGGACTTCGTCCGCCGTGTCCATTTCCTGTTTAGAGGAGACCACCACTGAGTGTAGCGTCCCTCGCTCCGGGGCCTGTCCCCCGGTGTGGCACTTACTTGCGGCCACTACACTCGCGTAAGTTGTCTCCCCCACACGTTCTTTGCTGGCCAGACTGTCTCGGAGTTTTTCGAGTTTCTCGGAGTTGTCTCTTAACTCCGAGATATGCTCCTTCATGGTGTTTAGGAGCTCAGTCTGGCCGGCAAGAACCTCGACAGAAATGGGATGAGGGACGCAGGCAGCAGTGGGTGCGGGTACCGGTACGGCTATGGGTGCGGGTGCGACAGGGACCTTGTCTAGCTCGGACTCCTTGACCAACTCATAAAGCCTGTTTATGGCTTCGAGCACCGCAGTCTTGATCTCGGCCTTGAGGTTTCGAGAGTTGCCCAAATTGAGCTTAGCTTTATTTAGGCAAGCTCTCGCCTCCGCAATGCGACTGGGTTGCCCGGCCTCAGACTTCATGAGCGATCTTGGAGCGCTTACAGGAGCTCGACGCGTCCCCGGGGTAGCGGGGTCTTTCTGGCACGCAGGAGGAGTGTCTTCTCCGAAGGAGATTCTCCTCCGCGCGTCAGTAGGTGAAGGCACCGCTTTCTCCGACGATCGCGGCGAGCTCCTGGAGCCCATCGTCCTCAAGGTTGCGGATGGGGTGCGAAACATCAGTATCATCAGTGGCGGATACTTTTAAAACGGACCCCTGTATGGAGAGGGTCGAGACAACAATATCCGCTCAAGAGGAGAGGTGAAGGCACCGGACACTGGTACTTCTGTGTCCCTGTAAAGGGGGAACACAGTAGGTAGGTACTTCTTTGTCCCTGTAAAGGGGGAACTCAGTAAGTAAAAAAACTGAAATAAAATTAAAATGTTTGACGAATTATATTACGAGCGAAAATTGATTAACTAAGAGATTATATAATATATTACAAATAAAATTACTTATAATAGCCGTCAACCCTAAAACTACGTTAAAACAAAAGAACTTCTGTGTTCCTGTAAAGGGGGAAGCACAGTAAGTGATCAATATAAATAAAATTCTTATAAAATATTGGTCAGACGCTGTATAAACAACGTAACGTCAAAATAAAGCGCTGTTTCCCTTAAAATACTTATCTAGAGGCCTAAAATGAACAAAACACAAAAAATAATATTTGCTGAAAATCCCACTCCGGCCTTCCTATACACAATAGGGCGGGTGGGCGGGAAAAATTTTATTTGAGCTAGACCCGCGAGTGAGGTGTCCAGAGACGCAGCTTCGCGCGGGCTAGCTAACTACGAAATAGAAAGGGGTGAGTGCCGAACAAAAATTTTGGGTTTTGCTCAAAAAACCAGTTTTTGAGTCAAAAAATTTTGGTTTTCAACCCCCAACCTGGCGTCCGGGACACGAAACGGGCACCGGAACACAGGGATGGTAGGTGAGTACTATTGCAACTATATTCTAAAGTAATATTTGTAGGAAAATTTGGAAGAACACTAAATTTGAAAGATTTTGTCTGAAATGTTAAAAATTTTCTAAGTGTCGTAAGGGAAGATTTTTGAAAACGCTTCTAGGGTGGTAAAATATTGTCAGAACGTAGGCGGAGGCCCACTAAAGTCTAAAAATGCTGAAAACAGCGTCAAAAACGCACCCTTAATGGCGAAGATATCAACGTTTTAGTGTTTAGCGTGATCCCTTAGGTGGATTTTGGTAGTAGCAGAATCTATAAGAAAACAATAATTTTGAAAATTTTTGCAAGTTCTATTTGAGCTAGACCCGCGAGTGAGGTGTCCAGAGACGCGGCTTCGCGCGGGCTAGCTTACTACGAAATAGAAAGGGGTGAGTGCCGAACAAAAATTTTGGGTTTTGCTCAAAAAAACAGTTTTTGAGTCAAAAAATTTTGGTTTTCAACCCCCAACCTGGCGTCCGGGACACGAAACGGGCACCGGAACACAGAGATGGTAGGTGAGTACTATTGCAACTATATTCTAAAGTAATATTTGTAGGAAAATTTGGAAGAACACTAAATTTGAAAGATTTTGTCTGAAATGTTAAAAATTTTCTAAGTGTCGTAAGGGAAGATTTTTGAAAACGCTTCTAGGGTGGTAAAATATTGTCAGAACGTAGGCGGAGGCCCACTAAAGTCTAAAAATGCTGAAAACAGCGTCAAAAACGCACCCTTAATGGCGAAGATATCAACGTTTTAGTGTTTAGCGTGATCCCTTAGGTGGATTTTGGTAGTAGCAGAATCTATAAGAAAACAATAATTTTGAAAATTTTTGCAAGTTCTATTTGAGCTAGACCCGCGAGTGAGGTGTCCAGAGACGCGGCTTCGCGCGGGCTAGCTTACTACGAAATAGAAAGGGGTGAGTGCCGAACAAAAATTTTGGGTTTTGCTCAAAAAACCAGTTTTTGAGTCAAAAAATTTTGGTTTTCAACCCCCAACCTGGCGTCCGGGACACGAAACGGGCACCGGAACACAGGGATGGTAGGTGAGTACTATTGCAACTATATTCTAAAGTAATATTTGTAGGAAAATTTGGAAGAACACTAAATTTGAAAGATTTTGTCTGAAATGTTAAAAATTTTCTAAGTGTCGTAAGGGAAGATTTTTGAAAACGCTTCTAGGGTGGTAAAATATTGTCAGAACGTAGGCGGAGGCCCACTAAAGTCTAAAAATGCTGAAAACAGCGTCAAAAACGCACCCTTAATGGCGAAGATATCAACGTTTTAGTGTTTAGCGTGATCCCTTAGGTGGATTTTGGTAGTAGCAGAATCTATAAGAAAACAATAATTTTGAAAATTTTTGCAAGTTCTATTTGAGCTAGACCCGCGAGTGAGGTGTCCAGAGACGCGGCTTCGCGCGGGCTAGCTTACTACGAAATAGAAAGGGGTGAGTGCCGAACAAAAATTTTGGGTTTTGCTCAAAAAAACAGTTTTTGAGTCAAAAAATTTTGGTTTTCAACCCCCAACCTGGCGTCCGGGACACGAAACGGGCACCGGAACACAGAGATGGTAGGTGAGTACTATTGCAACTATATTCTAAAGTAATATTTGTAGGAAAATTTGGAAGAACACTAAATTTGAAAGATTTTGTCTGAAATGTTAAAAATTTTCTAAGTGTCGTAAGGGAAGATTTTTGAAAACGCTTCTAGGGTGGTAAAATATTGTCAGAACGTAGGCGGAGGCCCACTAAAGTCTAAAAATGCTGAAAACAGCGTCAAAAACGCACCCTTAATGGCGAAGATATCAACGTTTTAGTGTTTAGCGTGATCCCTTAGGTGGATTTTGGTAGTAGCAGAATCTATAAGAAAACAATAATTTTGAAAATTTTTGCAAGTTCTATTTGAGCTAGACCCGCGAGTGAGGTGTCCAGAGACGCGGCTTCGCGCGGGCTAGCTTACTACGAAATAGAAAGGGGTGAGTGCCGAACAAAAATTTTGGGTTTTGCTCAAAAAACCAGTTTTTGAGTCAAAAAATTTTGGTTTTCAACCCCCAACCTGGCGTCCGGGACACGAAACGGGCACCGGAACACAGGGATGGTAGGTGAGTACTATTGCAACTATATTCTAAAGTAATATTTGTAGGAAAATTTGGAAGAACACTAAATTTGAAAGATTTTGTCTGAAATGTTAAAAATTTTCTAAGTGTCGTAAGGGAAGATTTTTGAAAACGCTTCTAGGGTGGTAAAATATTGTCAGAACGTAGGCGGAGGCCCACTAAAGTCTAAAAATGCTGAAAACAGCGTCAAAAACGCACCCTTAATGGCGAAGATATCAACGTTTTAGTGTTTAGCGTGATCCCTTAGGTGGATTTTGGTAGTAGCAGAATCTATAAGAAAACAATAATTTTGAAAATTTTTGCAAGTTCTATTTGAGCTAGACCCGCGAGTGAGGTGTCCAGAGACGCGGCTTCGCGCGGGCTAGCTTACTACGAAATAGAAAGGGGTGAGTGCCGAACAAAAATTTTGGGTTTTGCTCAAAAAACCAGTTTTTGAGTCAAAAAATTTTGGTTTTCAACCCCCAACCTGGCGTCCGGGACACGAAACGGGCACCGGAACACAGAGATGGTAGGTGAGTACTATTGCAACTATATTCTAAAGTAATATTTGTAGGAAAATTTGGAAGAACACTAAATTTGAAAGATTTTGTCTGAAATGTTAAAAATTTTCTAAGTGTCGTAAGGGAAGATTTTTGAAAACGCTTCTAGGGTGGTAAAATATTGTCAGAACGTAGGCGGAGGCCCACTAAAGTCTAAAAATGCTGAAAACAGCGTCAAAAACGCACCCTTAATGGCGAAGATATCAACGGTTAGGTTAGGTTAGGTTAGGTTAGGTTAGGTTAGGTTAGGTTAGGTTAGGTTAGGTTGGGGTGCTGGGTCAGAAAACCTCCTCGTGGGCCTGACGGCTGCCGGTCCCTCTCGATACGTTTGGAGGGAACAGCAGCCGGCATGGACGGTGCATCCTGGGCGCGGGCAGTGGCCTTCCCCAAGGAATGGGAAGAGATTCTTATTCTTCGGGAAATGTCACTGTTCGTGGCAAATATTCTGACATAGGAGGGGTCCTACTTGGACAAACGGGACGTTGTTCCGCGTGACCCTCTGAAAAGCAGAGGGCACAGCGGAGGAGCAAGGACGGGCTCGGTGTGCACTCACCCTGCCTCCGAGCAGACAGTGAGGGACGCAGTCCTTCGCTGTCCCCGTCGTTCTCGTAATCCCATCATCGGAGTGTCGTGGATCACGTCTCGCGGCTTCGACCGGGACCGAGGGTCTTGGCTTAACCGCCCGGACCGCGAGGTAGAAAACCTCTATAAAAAGTTACCCCGAATCTCAAGCGGCGGCGCACCGTGAGGGGATGAATGGCTGACGGGTGTTCCCATGGAACAATCAGTCTCTAGTGCGACCCCCGCCAGGGTACCAGCCGACCCCCTGGCGGGTTATAAATGTTAAAGGCTTATCCGGGTACAGGGGGCACTGCCCGGATGGACGTTTTATATCCCCCATACTCGTGGGAATAGCATGGAAACTATTAAAAACAAAAAAGCGATTGAGAAGGCGGACGCAGCGTCAGATTCTGGCACTGCGTCATTGAAGACGGGAGCAGTTGCTCCAACAGAACCCCTCGTGGTTCTGGAGAGGGTGAGTGTGTTGCCGAAGTCCGGCGACTCACCACAATTTGTTGCGGCCGGTCCCTCCAAGTTTTGGGGGAAGCGACCGCGCTTTGAGTCGGACGCGTTGTCGGCGGGTCTTTCCTCAAGTGAGGAGAACCTGCCGGCCGCCAAGGTGCCGACTGCAAGGAGGGGCAGAGGTCGCGGGTCACCTTCCGGAGCCAACACTTCGGGGGCAGAGGCACGGGACACGCGGGGCCGCTACCTGAAGCGCCCCGATACGCCGATGGCCAGCGGAGTAAGTGACTCTGACGGGGCCATGCACGTGGAGCAGGGCGATTCCGCGGCCTCCATCGGATTGGTGAGCACCAAGGCGGAGCTCAACGCCGCCAGGCGAGAGGGCCGGAAGGCCGCTGCGACTGATGAGGTCGCTGAGATGGCTCGGCTGGCAAGGGAGCGGCGGTTGCAGACCGTCGCAGGCCCTGAGGGACTGACGGCTGAGGTTCTCAGCCGCCAGGTTTTGGATGGCGTGGACGTCGTCCTGAAGGTTGCCACAAAATCGGGCAACCTGAAGGGCACGTTTACGCGGGCCCTTAAGGAGGCGGCGGAGGGAATCAGGGAGGCTGTGGAAGTCCTCCTTGATCGGACGACCTCGGAAGAGACGGTGAAGCTCCAAGAGGAGAATCACCGTCTCCATACGAAAATGGAGGAGCTCCAGCGGGAGGTCAGCGCCCTGAGGGCGGACTTCAGCCGGCAGCAGGGTGTGACTTCGGACAGTCGCGCTCTGCCACAGAACGGGTCTTTGGGGGAAGACCAGTTCAACCGGCTGTTGACCATTATGACCGCCCGCTTTGACAGCCTAGAACCGAGGCTCAACCCCCCCGTTAATGTCCGTCCACCGCTGGCAGCGGACAAGCGGAAGAAGGCGTTGGAGCCCGCTCCAACAGTGGCTGGGCCTACGTGGGCACAGGTGGCTAAAGCGCCACCTGCACCAAAAACTCCCACGCAAACCCCCAAAAAACCCACGGAGGGGGCCAAGAAACCCGGAAAGGGGACGGGAAAGCCCACTGAGGGGAGCAGCTCGTCCCCCAAAGAGGGTGACTGGATAACGGCCGAAAGCCGAAAAAAGAGAAGGAAGAGGGGCCGCAAGGCCAAGGCCGCGCCGGGCTTCGGGGGGCACACCGCCAGGGGTGGCCAGAGTGCCCCGAAAATCCGCGTCCCTCGCTCAGAGGCTGTAGTGGTCACGCTGCAGCCCGAAGCCAAAGAGAGGGGGGTCACCTACCAGAAGGTACTGGCGGAGGCGAAGGGGAAACTGGTCTTCGCTGACTTTGGCACCCCGGACGGCTTCCGTTTCAGGACGGCAGCCACGGGGGCCAAAATGTTCGAGTTGGCGGGGACCAGCAGTACTGAGAGGGCGGACGCTCTAGCTGCGAAGCTGAGGGACGTCCTCAACCCCGAAGAGGCGCGGGTGTCCAGGCCCATGAAGACCGCTGAGGTGCGCGTCGATGGGCTGGACGACTCAGTGACCCCGGAGGAGGTGGTGGCGGCCATAGCACGAAGTGGCGGATGCTCGCCCGAAAATGTGCGGGCGGGTAGTATCCGCGTAAATAATGGCGGGCTTGGCACCATCTGGGTGCAGTGTCCAGTTCTTGCGGCGAAGCAGGTTGCTGACGCGGGACGTCTGCTGGTTGGTTGGGTGTCAGCTAGAGTGAAACTCTTGGCACCCAGGGCCATGCAGTGTTACCGGTGCCTGGAGAAAGGGCACGTCCGGGCACTGTGCACCTGCGACACAGACCGCAGCGACTTATGTTATCGCTGCGGTCAGTCTGGCCATAAGGCGTCCCAGTGCTCTGCGGAGCCAAACTGCAGTTTGTGTGCAGCTGCAGGAAAGTCTGCGGGGCACAGAGTAGGCGGTAAAGCCTGCGGCGCGCCCAGAAAGCGCAGCAAGCGATGGGCCAAGGCTGCAGGGGACGCACCCCCCCCGCAACCTAGCACCTCTTTGGCCGACTCCCGGCCTGTGGTGGGACGGAGCGCCGAGGAAATGGAGTGCCAGTGATGGCAGACTACCATTTCCTCCAGGCGAACATCAACCACTGCACCAGAGCTCAGGATCTCCTGCTCCAGAGCATGGCGCAGTGGTCGATAAATGTGGCGGTGGTAGCTGAGCCGTATTTCGTCCCCCCCCGGGATAACTGGGCAGGGGATCTAGACGGCCTAGTGGCCATCATCGGCGCGACTCTCGTCGACGTATCCCGTGGTCACGGTTGGGTTGCGGCCCTTGTGAACGGGATCGTCACGATTGGGGTGTATTTTTCGCCCAACAGGAGTCTCGCCGACTTCGAGAGTTTCCTCGTCGAGTTGGGAGCCGTCGTCGGCCAGTCTCACCCTCGACCCATTTTGCTTCTCGGTGACCTCAACGCCAAGTCTGCGGCGTGGGGTTCCCCGGTCACGGACCCGAGAGGCGAAGTGCTAGAGGAGTGGGCCATTACGACGGGCCTGGCTGTCTTAAATCGGGGTTCAGCCTACACGTGTGTACGGCAGCGGGGCGGGTCGATAGTGGACGTCTCGTTCGCTAGTCCCGCTGTCGTGCACCGAGTCCGTGATTGGCACGTTGAGGTGGAGGTGGAGACGCTATCGGATCACCGATACATCCGCTTCGACGTCTCCACCCAGACCACTGGAGGACGTAGCCAATCGGGGCCCCGAAGAGACGGCCCGCGTTGGGCGCTGAAACGCCTCGACGGGGAAGCTCTCGAAGAAGCCGCCATAGTTCAGGCCTGGATCCGGGAGTCGGCCACCGTCGGTCCCGTCGACGTCGAACTGGAGGCGCAGTGGTTTGGCGATGCGATGACGCAGATATGCGACGCATGCATGCCACGCGTCTCCTCTCTGTCCGCACGGCGCCGCTTGTACTGGTGGTCTGTCGAGATCGGGCGACTGCGCGTCGAATGCGCAGACGCCAGACGCCCGTACACGCGGTGCCGGAGAAGACGTCCACGGGTTCCTGAGGAAGAAGCCGCGCTGTATGAGGTGTACCGCGCGGCGAAGCTGGCTCTGTGGCTGGCCATCGGCGAGTCGAAGACACGCTCCAGGGAGGAAATGCTGGCGAGCTTAGACGGGGATCCGTTTGGGCGCCCTTACCGGTCGGTCCGAGGGAAACTTCGACCGTGGGCGCCCCCGCTAACGGAAAGTCTCGAGCCGCAGTTCCTGGAGCGAGTGGTCTCGGCCCTCTTCCCTGAGAGAGCTGAGTATGAGCCACCGCCGATGGTTCTGCACACAGCTGCAGAGCCAGAAGATGACAGCGAAACCATCCCAGAGGTGACACAGGCAGAGATGGGCGCGGCCGTATTGCGGCTCCGGGCTAAAAACACTGCTCCGGGGCCCGATGGAGTGCCTGGCCGCGCTCTGGTCCTCGCCTTGAAGGAGCTGGAGCCCCCACTGAGAGGACTCTTCTCGGCATGCCTTGAGCAGGGCCAGTTCCCTACCCGGTGGAAGACTGGTCGACTGGTCTTGCTCAAGAAGGCGGGGCGCCCGGCGGACTCGTCGTCCGCTTATCGGCCCATAGTGCTGCTGGACGAGGCGGGCAAGATGATGGAGCGAATAATCGCAGACCGCCTCGTCAGCCACTTGTGTACAGAGGGGCCGAACCTGGACGACAGCCAGTTTGGGTTCCGCCGTGGGCGCTCCACCATTGACGCCATAATGAGGGTGAGAGTCCTGGCGGAGGAAGCAGTGTCTCGGGGCGGGGTGGTGCTGGCGGTGTCCTTGGACATCTCCAACGCCTTCAACACTCTGCCCTGGGGTTGCATTAGGGAGGCCCTGCGCTACCACCGGGTGCCTCTCTACCTCCGCAACATTGTGGGGGCTTATCTGTCGGGAAGGTGTGTCACCTACATGGGACGCGACGGCGATGGCCGTCGCGAGATGTCGTGCGGTGTTCCACAGGGGTCGGTTCTGGGCCCTCCCTTGTGGAACATCGGTTACGACTGGGTTTTGCGGTGCGAGCTTCCACCGGGAGTGAACCTAGCGTGTTATGCGGACGACACGCTGGTCATTGCCCGGGGGAGCTCGTACAGGGAAGCAGCGTTGCTGGCTACGGCTGCGGTCTCGCAGGTGGTGAGCCGCATACGACGCCTGGGCCTGGAGGTGGCCCTCAACAAGTCGGAGGCCATTGCGTTTCATGGCCCCCGACGGGCGCCGCCGCTGGGATCACACATAGTGGTCGGGGGGGCCCGGATCGCTGTCGAGTCAACCATGAAGTACCTGGGATTGGTGCTCGACAGCCGTTGGGACTTCGGACCCCACTTTCAGCGGCTGGTGCCCAAGTTGATGGGCGCGGCGGGCGCGCTGTCAACGCTGCTTCCCAATTTGGGGGGCCCGAGCTCCGCCTGTAGGCGGTTGTACGTGGGGATCGTGCGATCCATGGCCCTTTACGGGGCCCCAGTATGGGCGACGGACCTGACGGCCCGCACTATCGCAGTTCTGCGCAAACCGCAGAGAGCGATGGCCGTCAGGGTCATACGGGGATATCGCACGATCTCCTACGAGGCGGCTTGTGTACTGGCCGGATCCCCGCCGTGGGACCTGGAGGCGAAAGCCCTCGCGACGCTACATCAGTGGCGCGAGGACTCCAAGGATCGGGGCGAAAGGCTGGTGCAGCGACAGATCACGCTGCACCGGTCTCAGCTCCGACAGGTCATGGTGGCGGAATGGCGGAGGAGGCTTGACCATCCCTCCGCCGGCCTCGACACAATCGAGGCGATCCGGCCAGTACTCGACGACTGGCTCGGGAGGAAGCACGGCTCCCTGACGTTTCGGGCGACGCAGGTGCTCTCGGGGCATGGTTGCTTCGGGAAGTACCTGTGTCGCATAAGCAGGGAGCCGGACGCTCGGTGCCATCACTGCGTCCAGTGTCCGGAGGATACGGCGCGGCATACGCTGGCAGAATGTCCCGCGTGGGACGAGCCGCGCCGTGCCCTCGTGACAGAGATAGGTGGAGACCTGTCGCTGCCGACCGTTGCTCACGCGATGGTCGTCAGCACAGAGTCCTGGGACGCGGTGGTGTCCTTCTGCGAAACCGTCATGTCGCAGAAGGAAGCTGCGGAGAGGGAGAGGGAGATCTCGAGTTCCTTCCCATCCCGCAGCAGACGCACCGGGCGTCGGCAGAGGGCGGATAACGCCCTCTTCCGGCCCCCCTAAACAGGTCCAGGGGCGACGGATTCGGGGACATCCGTCGCCCCCCATATCACTGGACCCGAGACGGTGGCGCGTAGTGTTCCACGCGCGCCTCTCACAGACGTAACGGGGGGAGCACACCTCACTCCCCCCAGGGACGAGGCCCGCACTGGTCGAGCGGGCCGGCACTAGTCCGGGGCAGCGGAAGTCACATTCGTTCCCGCTGCCCCCAGACGCAAGTGTGCGAGGGAACACCGGGGTGGTTTTTAGTCAGTTGGAGCCTGACAGACCCCTCCGCCCTCCCCAGGCGGAGGACATCCGTTTCCGGATTTTCCACCTCGCAACAAAAAAAAAAAAAAAAAAAAGGTTAGGTTAGGTTAGGTTAGGTTAGGTTAGGTTAGGTTAGGTTAGGTTAGGTTAGGTTAGGTTAGGTTAGGTTAGGTTAGGTTAGGTTTTTTTTTTTTTTTTTTTTTTTTTTTTTTTTTTTTTTTTAAAACTTAAACCTCCAACAGTATTGGAGCCTGTGCTAGGCTTATCATTCATACTAGTTCTCGCTATTATTCCTCTCGTACTTTCATTCTTCATACTTTGTCTTTCTATCATACATCTTCTTTCTGACTATCAGGGTAGGACTCCCTTCTATTGGTCCCTATTCTGTACTTTATTCCAGTTTTCTTTATTTTCATTTCGGGAAGCGGGTAACACATCAACACAAATGTTTTTTATTTATTTTTTTCTTTCGATACAGTTGTTCTTATTCTAATACAACATTCTTGTACATGCTTCTTTACACTTTTTACAACACATTATTTCCTATTCTTACTTCTACTTTTATAATTATAAAAGCTATTTCTATGTTACGTCTATCTTATACATTATTCTTAATGATAGTTACATGTTTCTTACATCTATTCTTATCATCTATTTCTTAATTTTAAAACATTTGTGGATTACAATAATTCTATCAGACATCTTATTTCTCTATTTTAATTTCTAGGACAGTTCTTACATCTAGTTTTATTACAGTTTATCCATAAGGGCAAAATAATATATAGTTATATAGTTTCCTGTGGTGTTTCTTAGCAGTTTATTACGTCTGTTTTCAATGCTTGACCCTAATATTATATAAATATTATGTAAACATCTTTGCTTAACCTGTTTTATTTCTTTTTATTACTTTCATACAAATTTCTACACAGTATTCCAAAAACACCTCTCTCTTTTTCCCTTTCATTATGAGCCACAGGTTTTCGGCATCCAGTTTGGTGCCGAGTACGTGCTCGGCCACAAGTCTTTGCTGATCGAAGACGGGACAGTCGAATAATATATGTGGCACCGTTTCTGCAATGTCGGGATCGCAGATGCACGAGGGGCTCTCCTTACACTTGAAGCGATTCAAGTATTCGGAGAACCCGCCGTGCCCCGTCATGATTTGAGTGATCACTTTGTCAATTTTGATCTTCCTGACTATTCCGTACGCCGCCACCGCATCCGGGAAAAACAATTTAGTCCCAGAAGCCGTTCCTCCAGCGCAGTATCTCCGATTCCACACGTCAAGAGTTGCCGTTCGGATGCATCGCTTGACGTATGAGACCGGACACAGGTCGTAGTCGGGCTTTCGTTTGGAACCCTCAGCGGCGCTTTTGGCTAGTTCATCGGCCCTCTCATTACCCTCCAACCCCACATGGGCTTTGATCCAAAACAAGGTTACGACCTTGTTTTGGCTCGACAGGGACCTAAGATTGGCCCTTGCCTCTACTGCCAGGGGGTGGTGTCGATTATAGTTTTGAATCGTTTGGAGGGCCGCCATAGAGTCACTGAAGATTCCAAACGACTGCGCTCTATGCTTTAGGATCTCCCTGGTTGCGACGCATATTGCCAGAAGTTCGGCCTGGTAAACAGTGGAGTATTGTGGGAGAGCAAGTTTGAGGGTTTTGGTTTCGACGTCACCACTCCATACGGATAGTGCCGCTCCAACCTTGCCCCCAATCTTGCTCCCGTCCGTAAAGATACGAACTTCAAGTTCGCTCTGGGCATCTAGTTGCTCTTGATTTACCAGGCTTATGAGCTCTAGCTCAGCGCGCTCAGCTGGGTGCGGAGCCTCCATTGCCGAGGCGGTCTGCTCGACGCTCCTGTCGCCAAGTGCCGGCTGAGGCACTCCCCTCCTGGCCTCGTATAGTGATGCCGCTTCGCGGACTCGCAGGTCGAGAGGAAGTATCCCAGCCAGCACTAGCGCAGAATTTAGGGAGACCGTCCGGTATCCCTTGCACAGCTTCTGTGCGATACCACGCTGGACCGCTCCCAACTGCTTCTGGACGCCCAGCTTATCGACGGCCGGGGCCCATACGCTGGCGGCGTACAGGATGACTGGTTCGACGGTGGCCACATATATTATCCTGATGACTTCAGGGTTAAGCCCCCAGCTGGTCTTTGCTGCCCTGGTTAGTTGTTTGTGGATGCCTATTGCCCTTCTGCATACATTCGCGACGTGCGCGTTAAAAGTCAGCTGCTTGTCGATGGTGACACCCAGGATTTTGATCTCGTTGGACATAGCAATGTCGGTCCCGCCCATGCTTAAGCGCGGGGTGTCGTACTTCAGTTTGCGCGTTATAATCATCGCATTGGTTTTATGCGGGGCAAATTTAAGCTTGTTTTGGACACCCCACGCCCGAACATGTTCAAGAGCGGCATTGGCACGTCCCTCGATCTCCAACGCTGTGTCACCATCGAAAAGCAGCACAACGTCGTCTGCAAAAGCCTGGCAATAGTCACCCCTAGCTTCCAAGCTCTTAAGAAGCGGGTCCAGCACCAAGTTCCAAAAAATTGGTCCCGCGATGGAACCCTGGACGCAGCCCTTGCTTGTGGCCTTGCAGCACTCCTCACCTGCGTATCTAACCCTGACCACTCGGTTGTTGAGATAGCTGTCGATGACCCTCCTCAGGCCTACTGGACACTGTTCCTCAGCCAGACGGACTCTTATTGCTGGCCACCAGGCGCTGTCGAAGGCTCCCTCTATGTCCAATGATACCAGTACTATAACTTTCTTTAGTGCTAGCTTGCCGCGTATGTGCTGCATTAGTGCATAGAGGGAGTCCTCGGTGCTTCTCTGGGGCATGAATCCGTATTGACGAGTACTCATCCGAGGGATCAGATAAAACTTGAGGCGGGCCACCAACATCTTCTCATATATTTTACCGAAGATTGGCAAAAGTCCGATTGGTCGGTACGCCTTCGGATTGCCGTAGTCTGTTTTTCCAGGCTTTTTTAGGATAATAACTGTTGCTTCCTTCCAGATTTCAGGGAAGAGGTGGTTTCTCAGGCAGCCGTTAAGGAGAGCCAAGGCTATCTCGGGGGCACTTCTAATAGCCTGACAACAAATGTCAGCAGTGAGGCCGTCTGCTCCTGGCGCTTTTTTGACATTGAAGGACTCGCACGCTGCCATCAGCTCGGCCATCGTGAATGGTGGCTCACATGGTTCACCTTGGTCCCCAGCATTCACGACGTCGGCCTTTTCTCTGACTAGGCGGTGACAGGTGCTGTCGGTATCTGTTTGGTCATCCGGATAAAACGTTTTTGCCAGGAGTTCTACCGAACCTTTTGCGTCTAATACGTCACCGTTCTCCACCAATGGCTGATCCACTCCTCTTCCCTTAGTCCTCCCTATCACCCGATAAATCCCTTCCCAAACCCCTTCTCGGTCCTGTCTCGAGCAGAAGTTCTTCCAACTCTCGACTTCGTCCTTTGCTGCTGCCGTCTCATACTCAACTTTCAGTTTCAGGTACTCGTCGACGACCTTCGATCTTCGGACTGGCGCAGCGTTCCTGACTCTGTTTTTATAGGTAGTGGCCTTTTTCTTCATCCCCTCGAGTTTCTCGGACCACCACGGCAAGGTAAATACTTCGTTTGTTTTCTTCGTCGGCATTGACGAAGTGCATGCTTCCCTAATCGAATTTATATATAATTTAACCTTTGAATTTAATTGTTCGGGTGTGTTTAAATTATCAATTTCTACTTTCGTTATTTTATTTGTTAGCATTAATTGGCTGAGTTTCTCACGAAACTCTGGCCAATTTGCTTTTTTAGTATTAAAAATTCTGGTGGTCCTGCTGATTTGAATTCCTTTCGATCTCTTTAATTTTATGTTAACCTCTCCAGCCTTGCGGCTAAACGGTAAAACACCCAGCCGGCCTCACAATGACGTCATCGAGCGTGTCAAGTGTCCTGCGCTCATAAAAAGCTTATCGCGCGAGTTCTATTAACTCTTATCTCAAGCGGTAAACAGTTTCGGGTTCTTGATTAACGAGACCATGTATTACAATATAAACAACTGTTTTATAACTACTTGAGAATTATAAACATCGCATAGAATTCAGAGAGCTCGCCGCAAACATACTGTTGTCGTAGTTTGTTTTTTTTTGGTAAAACTACTGAATCAATTTACACGAAACTTTAGATCTAACATAACAAATATACAAGTAATCTAATGACAGTGTTTTTTAGGAGTCCTACATAAATTATTCTTGCAAGATTCCAATTCAAACGTCTTATTACAATCGGCCATTTTCTAACTGCGCAGTTCAATGCATGAAAATACTTGAAATATCAATAAATATGAATAAATATGCCTCGAATGCATGAAATTATGAATTATCACTATTTTTTCGCTTATTACTAATGTTTCCAAGACCATATTTCATTGTAAAAGAGTCAAATTCATATTTTCAATTTCGACTGACGAACTTCACAACAAAGGAATTTTTGGAGAAATTTTTGGGTCAAAAACATAATTTTTAGATATTTTTTCCAGCAAATGACTATCTGAAAAGTTACATTATACACTTATAACATACTATACATTTACTTACCAAAGTTTAACAACACAAAACACAAAAATTTCACTGCATTCCAAAACAAAACACCACCGTTCCACACTGGCCGCCATGACTCATTTTGACAGTCGACAAAGACGCGTTTCTTTATTTTTTTAATAATTTTGTGCAGTTGTTAGGTTGGTATGATTGGTTTCATTTTAATCGAACTCTAGTTGGCCAGAGACGTAAATTTTTACAAACGAATTAGACCCTTACTGTACGTACGATAAGGGTTTAAGTTTGCTTGTACGAGGCGTTCCCATATGGGAACCTCGGGGTTCAACCGAATTGTTCGGCGTTCCCATATGGGAACCACGGGGCTGGAGAGGTTAAATACAATGCCGTTGTGGTCCGAGCTCGTGAGGCCCTCATCTACTCTCCAGTCATCTACCAGGTCTAGGATATCCGTCGAGCATGCCGTTATGTCGACGTGGCTGCAGTACCTAATGCCACCTCTGATCGTGTCGAAGGTCGGAATTTCCCCTCTGTTGAGTATGTTCAGGTCCAGCTCATCGAGAACTCCAGACATTTCTTCGCCTCTGCGGTCGATGGTCAGGCTTCCCCACCAGGTACTTTTTGCGTTTGCATCTCCTCCAACAATCCACATTCTGGAGCCCACCTCCTCCCCAACACGTTTGAGGTGGTCGAGGTATGGTTCCATTGGTTGGTCTGGCTCGAAGTAAAAGGAGACTAGTGTGATCCTCCAGGCACTGGTTCGGATTCCCACCACGGTGATGTTGTTCGTGGTGAGTTTTGGGTACTGTTCGACGATGAGGTCTTGGTCAAAGACCGCTATTGCGGCCTTAACAGTCCCATCTCCGATGTCAGTGCTCTGGAAGACCCGAACGCCTCTATGACTCCTCATTACTCTTGCCGCGCCGACGTATGGTTCTTGGAGGAGAGCAATGGCGACCCCGCGCTTGTTCGCTTCAGTCAGAAGCTCGTTGGTCGCCAGTCTTTTCCGCTGGAGGTTGGCCTGGACCAGTCTGTAGGGGTTTGGGTTTCCCTGGGTGCCCTTAGCAATATGCCACGGTTGCTCTTGCTATTTCGTCCCACCTGTGGCGTGTGGGACATTCTGAGCTGAATGCGTTGTGGCCATCGTCCCCGAGTTTGGCTTTTGTGCAGTTCCGGCACTTTGGCGGGGCACCCGTTAGGAAGTCGGCGCAATCCGATCTCAGGTGCGGCCCGCCGCAGTGACTGCACAGGTCAGCCGCTTCTTTGCAATAACGTCTGCCGTGCCCGTAGCCTAGGCAGCGCGTGCACTGCACCAGTGGGGTCTGATCTTCGACCTTTACGCGCTGGAGGTCTACGTGCAGGCATCCAAGTTCCATTGCACGTCTCCAAATTATCGGTGAGACGCTAACCACAACGTGGCATATGTGTGGGTTCCTGGTTCTCCTCCGGAACTTCACTACTACCCTGTCCTCCTCCTTGTCGAGGTTGCGAAAAACATCTCGATTTTGGTTCCTCAGGGCCTTGATAACGTCCTCATCTGAGTTAACAGAGAGGACGCTCCTGAGGATCAGCATAGGGTCCTTGTTTTTCACCTCCTCGACATGGAGGTCCTGCCTATCTCTTGTCAGCTTGTTCTTGAGTTTATCCCTTTCTTCAGTGGTGCGGAAACCCATAATAATTTTCCTATCCTTTGCTTTCCTGACCTTTTCCACCTTTACCCAGCCTTCCTTTGCGTCTGCTGCCTTCCGCACTTTCTCCATTACTTCATCACCAGACTCCGTTTCGTCTGTGGAGGTAACCACTATGGAGTGGAGCGTACTTCGCACCGGGTTCGCTTTTCCGCTGTGGGTTACACTCGCATAAGTGTCAATGGCGGCGCCGCTTTGTAGTCTCTCTTTGTGCTGCTCGATTGCTGCCTTGAGCTCCTCCATCCCCTTGGAGTGGCTTTCCAGCAGCAATGAGTGGCTCCTTATTTGAGCCTCGAGTTGGCTGTTGCTTTGGCTTGGGTCGGTAATGCTAGTGAAGGTGAGGTCAGCGGCACCTTCGGGCTGCGTATTTTCAGGCCCCACTCTTTTTGTCTTAGCCGATTTTTCGGCCTCCTTCACCAGTTCATACAACCGGTCAAGCGCCTCAGTAATGCCGGTTTTTATTTCCGTTTTGGTGTTTCTGGAGGTTCCTAGCAATACTTTGGCCTTGATCACGCAGGCCTTCCCCTCTGCAGATCGATCCGCGTAGTGGGGTTTTGGCGGCGAGTACACCTGTAGTAGTTTCGACTGATGAAGCCTCTGTGGGGCTTTCGCAGGGCCAGCCTGCGCCGTCTTAGTGACTAATGGAGCGGGGGGGAGCGTTGGGTTCACGGTGGAGGGCCCTGCGGCCTCCAATTCCGCGACGCTGCGTCTCACATTAGGAGGCGATTTTGTCATTATCGGTGACTTGTCACCCTCCGCCGGCTTCACCTTAAGTGGGGTCCTGAGTGCGTTCATCGTCGCTGGAGGTTTGCGTCAAAGTGTAAATTATACAAAACAAACAAAAAGTAAAAGTGTAAAATTAAGAAATATAAATAAAACGTAAAAATAGTAAAGATTGTAAAAATCTCTGCAAGTCCGGACTCTATATGGTGCTAATAACAGTCAGCCTTTCGTTCAGTGAACGGGTCAAGCACCGAGAGCAGACGAGAAAAACTCTCGTAAGTCAAAAATACTGCAAAAATACAGCGACTCTAGGAATGACTCTATGTAGAGTCGTTTTGTCAGTTCCAGTAGACAGCTCCCACGGAGCCCTCTCGAATGAACCCAAACTCGGTGCGATTACACCCAGGAGTTGCGGAGATATCCCAACTTGAAATATTGGGTTTTTTACAAAAATAAAAACCCAAAGTGGTTACAAGAAGATATCTCCGGAACCACCGGTCCAAAAACTCCGGTGTTTGGGCTTTCCGAAGTTGGCTCGGTGAGACCGATCCACCGGAATGGTTTTCAGGCTGAAAAATCTTGGCTTCCTGAAAACGCCTGAAAACTATCCTATCTTATACCCTAAGTCTTTCTGGTATGTCCAGCGAAGACCCCAGCCCTCTACGACTATCCGTTAGGAAGTTATGGTCGTTTTAAGATTTTACAAAATGGCCGCGGTGCTGTCAAAGTCAGTCTTTGACCACGGATAACTTCCTTCGGGAAAGCCGTAGACTCCTCGAGTTTGGACTCTGCCAACTCAGCCTGAGCTCCGCTGTCCGCTGAAACTACTTTCAGGATCCCGAAAATTTTCAGCTGCAAACCTCCTGAAAACTTGGGGTAAGCAGGGCAGCGGGCTCCTGACTGAAACTTCGAAATCCGCTACTTCCTGCGACCACCGGTTTACGAGTTACAGTGGCTTGAAGCTAAACAAAATGGCCGCCGAGCTGTCAAACGTCGTGTTTAGACGCCCGTAGCTTCGCAACCCGACGTCGCAGAAGGACGGGGTTTTGGACTTACAGCTCGGCGTCACTTCAGGTATGATCTGAAAGCAGTTTCAGCGACAAAAAATGTTGTGGCCTGAAATGGCCTGAAAATAGTCCACACCTAAAGTTAGTGACACGCTTTCAGCTCTAGTGAAAATCCGGTATTAAACGGATCAGCGGGTTCCGAGCTATGTTAATCTAAAAATTAAAACCTAAAAACCCAAAATGGTGCTTTTTGCCAAAAAAGCCGAAACAGTCGATATAGGGCCCGTGTTTGGGCTTAATTTAGTCCAAATATACTAACAGAACACAATAATATCGTAAAAAAATGATTATTTCTTATTATTTCTGAATTATATACAAAAAACACAAAAAATTCAATAACTTTAAGAATAATTGCCGAAAAATTTTGAAAAAATATGCTAAAAATAAGTTAATTATGGTGCTACAACATACAAGAATAAAAATTTTAAAAATCTAATTTGACGTATGAAAAAATTTTAAAAATATAGTTTTCCTGAAAGTTTCCCTGTAACTTAAGAACTACTTACATAAAAAATCTAAAACTTAAGATCTTTACTAAGCCGGTGAGCGCGCCACGGTGTGCAGTTGAAGAACCTCAGTATGTTGATGGGGACCGGAGATATTCAGGTCCAAAGTTTGCAACTTTCAGTTGAAATATAAAATCTTCCAGTTGTCTTAAAATTCTAAAAATAGTTGCACTCGCCTTTTATTGTGATTGTACAAGTTGACGCCAAATTTCGTACCGCTACCTCCACTCCTTCAGCTTTTTCAGAGCACGTGGTTTTTACAAATTGCTGAATAACTCGCTGAAACTCGATGTCAGGGTGATGTTGGATGGCCCAGGTGGTCGGGAACCACAATGCCCACACGCTGCCGATGAAAAAGTGAGGGGTCACCGATCTTGTTGTGGCAGCGCATGCGTTTTTGTAAAACGTTGTTTCAACTTAACCTCCAAAAGAAGGGTTTTTCACAAGTAACTTTTCAGGCGTTACAACACGGCACAGTTTGGGTGCAGCACTTTGTGCGGCGCAAGTTTCCGCGTTCTGGGACACTTAACTTATTAAAATAGGATCACAAAAACCATTTAATTTGATTTTTTAACTGCGGAGCGCGTGGGATTTGTATGCTTCCAGCTCGAGAGACCGAGTGCAACTGGGTTAGGTTAGGTTAGGTTAGGTTAGGTTAGGTTAGGTTAGGTTAGGTTAGGTTAGGTTAGGTTAGGTTAGGTTAGGTTAGGTTGGGGGACCACCCCACAGTGCTTGCGTCCACGTCGCGTCCCCTGGAAACGACCCAGTTTGACCACCGTAACGGAGTGGCAGACTGGGCTCGGCCAAAGTGCACTGTGATTATCGTAGCTCATTTTGCCTTGCGAGTACGAACCTGCGGAGGCTATGCCTAAACCCACGCGGGATGCCTGCGGGCGATATTTTAAACCCAAAGGCCCTTCTCAGGGCCAACCCAAAGGCCCTTCTCAGGGACAACCCAAAGGCCCTTCTCAGGGCCAACCCAAAGGCCCTTCTCAGGGCCAAACCGACGCTTCGGCGTCAGAGGCTAGCCGCGCGCCGTCTGCGGCTAGCTTCGGAAGAACGGACTTCTCGGATTTGTCTGACTCCGACGATGAGTCAATGGTTGGCGTCTCGGATGCAGGCGAGTCGCAGTCGCGAAAGCGGGCCTTCCTGCGGGATGGGTCCGAGGGCTCCTCGGCGTCAGGGTCGACGAGGCTTTCAAAGTTTAAAAAGCCGACGACGGCCGCGGACACCCACGTCGTTGGGCTCGCGGACGCCCAACGTAAGTTGGATCTTGCGCAGCGGGCGCAGCTCCAGCAGGATCTTGAGGAGCGGGTTGCCGCGAGGGAGGGGCGCACGTCACCCGAGCAAAGTCCGGGTACGGTGCGTCCCGTGTGCTCTACGCGGACCACTCCCTGCTGGAGCTGGAACAAATGGCGGAGGAGGACGAGGAGGAAATTTTGGAGGTTGCCTCAAAGTCCTCAAATTTGAAGGGGACCTTCCAAAAGGCCCTCAAATGTCGGGCCGCGAGCTTGCGCGGTGTGGTCAAGGAGCTGGTCCAGCGGAAGGCCACTGACGAGACACGGCAACTGCAGGCGAGGGTGGATCGCCTGCAGGTGGAAGTCAGTGAGCTTCATCGCAAGCTGGCTGAAGCCACGGCCCGGCCGCCGCAGGCCCCCGCCGAGACGACGAAGACGTCATCGATGCCTTCACCGTCGAAGTCTAAGAAGACGAGTCCTGCGGCAGAGGGCCCCTCCTCCAACTCCAACCTTGAGGACATAATCCGCAAGGTGGTAATGGAGGAGCGGGCCTTCACGCGAGCCTGCCTGGCAGGAATAGAGGACCGGCTCCTTCCAGAAAAGCGCCTCCGACCGCCGCTTGCGGCGGATAAGGTGCGCTCCGAGCCGGGGCCGTCTTCCTTACCCCAGGTCCAGGAGGACGCCCTTCTCCCCTTGACTACCTCGTCCAATGAGGGGACGGAGGTGGTCGGGAGGGGGAAGGGCAAAGCCAAAAAGTCGGCGGCTGCCACCCCAGCCGTCCCCGCTCCCAACCGCTCGCAGACGACTGGCAGAGGGGGGGGGAAGCGGGGAGGTAGCGGTAGAGCGAGGGGAAAGGGGCAGCAGGTCTCCCCAAAGGCCGCGGCCGTCGTGGTGGCCCTCACCGCGGAGGCAGCGGAGCAGGACGCCCTTCTCCCCTCGACCACCCCGTCCAATGAGTGGACGGAAGTGGTCGGGAGACGGAAGGGCAAAGCCAAAAAGTCGGCGGTTGCCGCCCCAGCCGTCCCCGCTCCCAGCCGGTCGCAGACGACCGGCAGAGGGGGGGGGAAGCGGGGAGGTAGAGGTAGAGCGAGGGGAAAGGGGCAGCTAGTCTCCCCAAAAACCGCGGCCGTCGTGGTGACCCTCACCGCGGAGGCAGCGGAGCGAGGGGAGACGTACGCGTCCATTTTGGTGCGGGCGCGTAGCAATGCCGATCCCACTCAACTGGGGATCGGCAGTGTGTCTTGCCGGCGGACCCAAGCCGGGGCTCGATTATTCGAGTTCCCGGGGGCAGAGGGGGGAGCCCGCGCGGACCTCTTTGCAGCTAAGCTGCAGGAGGTCATCGCGGACTCCGCCAAGGTGGCCCGACCGGTAAAGTTGGTGACACTCGAGGTGACGGATCTCGACGATTCCGTCACCAAGGAGGAGGTGGTGGAGGCGGTCGCAGCGTTAGGGGGCTGCGACGTCGCGGCGGTCCAGAGTCGGGACATAAGGCCCGGCCGCGGTGGCATGGGCACCGTCCGCCTTGAGTGCCCGATTCCCGCTGCCAGAGCCGTCCTGGCGAAGGGCCGGCTGACGGTCGGCTTCAGCTCGGGTGCGGTCAGGGCACTCGAGGACCAGCCGCTGAGGTGTTTCCGGTGCTTTGGCATCGGCCACACCCGGGCTCTGTGTCCGTCCGCGGTAGACAGGTCAGACACCTGCTACCGCTGTGGCATGGGGGGCCACCAAACCGCCTCCTGTGAGGTCGCCACGCCGCACTGCTCGGTCTGTGCTGCCAGTGGCTGCCAAGCGGACCACGTGATGAAGGGGAGGAACTGCAATCCTCCCCCTAAGCGTGGCAAAGTACAGGCGCCAACCGGGCCTGTTGCGGCTGCCGGTACCGCCGTTCCTGCGGCGGCTGCGGAGGGGGGTGCGATGTCCGACTGATGGATATAGTCGAACATCGCATCCTTCAGACTAACGCCAACCACTGCAGGGCAGCCCAAGATCTGCTGATGCAGACAATGGCTGAGTGGTTGGTGGACTTGGCGGTGGTCGCCGAGCCTTACTCGGTCCCTGGCCGTTGGCTGGGTGACCGGGATGGCCTGGTGGCGTTGGTGGCGCGGTCTTCCACGGACTCCCCTCCCCTCTCGCTCTTAGAGAGGGGACCGGGATACGTGGCCGCCGCGTGGGGGGGCATGGCCCTGGTCGGGGTCTATTTCTCCCCAAACCGCCCTCTCTCGGACTTTGAGGATTTCCTGGAGGTCCTCACTGCAGTCGTAGGGAGGGCGGCGCCTCGCCAGGTCGTGGTGTTGGGCGACCTGAACGCCAAGTCGGCGGCCTGGGGCAACCCGGCCGCCAGGTGCAACGTCCGGGGACGCGCCGTTGAGTTCTGGGCGGCCTCAAGCGGTATGTCCCTCCTCAACAGGGGGACGGTCCACACGTGTGTGCGGCAACAGGGTGGGTCGGTGGTGGACGTCACGTTCGCCACCCCCGCGCTGGCCGCCCGCGTCGTGAACTGGCGGGTTGAGATGGTGGAGACCTTGTCGGACCACCGATACGTGCGGTTCGACATCTCCACCCAGGGGGGGGGGATGGCCCGCGCTGGGCAATCTCCCTTCCCGCGGTGGGCACTCACCCGCCTGGACCGGGAGGCAGCCAGGGAGGCGGCTTTCCTCCAGGACTGGCTGTCGCCCCCTGTTGAGGTCCTGGACGTGGATGCCGCAGCGGTTCGGATCAGAGGGGCCCTGACCGAGGTGTGCAATTCCAGCATGCCTCGGTCTCGCCGTCCGCCTCCCCGTCGCGCCGTTTATTGGTGGACGGAGGAGCTGGAGGGGCTTCGGACCGCCTGCGTGGCGGCCAGAAGGGCCTACGCGCGCAGCCGGCGGCGCAGCGTCCTAAACCGAGTCCGGGCAGAAGAGGACCGCCTATACGCCTCCTACCGAGAGGCGACGACAGTCCTCAAGTCTGCAATGGGCGCTGCGAGAGACTCGGCGAGGGCCGAGATGCTGGAGGGTCTCGACAGGGATCCCTATGGGAGGCCATACAAGGCGGCGCGGAACCAGCTCCGCCCCTATGGTCCCCCACTGTCGGAGACCCTCGAGCCAGCACTGTTGGATGGGGTGGTCCGGTCCCTGTTTCCGCGCAGGACCGACTTCGCCCCACCAACAATGGATCCCCCGCAAGGGGCGGCTTCGCCGGAGGAGGAGGTCCCCCCGGTGACGGCGGCGGAGATCTACGCGGGGGTACTCAGCCTCCGCGCCAAGAAGACGGCCCCCGGGCCGGACGGCGTCCCCGCACGGGTGGTGGCAATAGCTGCCTCCGAGATGGAGGACAGGTTTCGGGACCTTTTCAGCGCGTGCTTTTCGGCTGGGAAGTTCCCGAAACTGTGGAAGGAGGGGCAGCTTTGCCTCCTCCGAAAGGCGGGACGCCCGGTGGACTCCCCCTCGGCATACCGGCCCGTCGTGTTGCTCGATGAGGTCGGTAAATTATTCGAGGGGATAGTCGCCTCCCGGCTCGGGCGCCATTTGCGGGATGTGGGGCCGGATCTGTCGGACGCCCAATTCGGTTTCCGTCGTGGGCGTTCGACGATCGACGCGCTGGCCCTACTCAAGGGCCAGGTGAAGGAGGCAGTCGAGGCGGGGGACGGAGTGCTGGCGGTGTCATTCGACATTGCCAATGCCTTCAACTCCGTGCCCCACTCGACGATTTTGGAGGCGCTCCGGTATCACGGAGTGCCCCAATATCTGCGGAGCCTCCTGGCCAGCTACTTGGAGGACCGAGAGGTCCTCCTCGTAGACAAGACGGCCACAGTGAGGCGGTACGGCGCAGAGTCCGGTGTTCCACAGGGGTCGGTGCTTGGGCCCCCGCTGTGGAACATCGGATTCGATTGGCTGCTGCGGGGAGCCCTCCTCCAGGGCACGAGTGTCATCTGCTACGCGGATGACACTCTGCTCACTGCACGGGGGAGGAGATTCGCGGACGCGGCCTGTCTGGCCTCGGCTGGCGGATCCTTGGTTGCAGAGAGGATCCGCCACCTGGGATTGAAGGTGGCGCTGCACAAGACCGAGGCCGTGTTCTTTCGCGGGCCTCGGCAGCGCTGCCCACCCGACGCCCACATCGTCGTGGAGGGCGTCCGTATAGAGGTCCAGCCCCGGATGAAATATCTGGGCCTGGTGCTGGACGACAGGTGGCGCTTCGGCCCGCATTTCAGCGGGCTGTCAACGCGCCTGTTGAAGGCCGCGGACGCCCTCTCGTGGCTCCTCCCGAACCTGGGGGGGCCCAAGGCGAAATGCCGGCGCCTCTATGCCGGCATCTTGCGGAGCATGGCCCTGTACGGGGCCCCCATTTGGGCGGACTCCCTCCACAGGAGGGAGAACGCGACCACCATCCGCAAGCCCCAAAGGGCCATTGCACTGCGGGTGGCGAGGGCCTACCGGTCGGTGGGTTTTTCGGCGGCGTGCGCTCTGGCCGGCACCCCTCCTTGGGAGTTGGAGGCTTGGGTGCTGGCCAGGGTGTATGAGTGGACGGCGCATCGCAGGGCGCTCGGGGAGCACCCCGTCGCCGAGGAGCGGGAGGCCGTGCGGCGGGAGGCGAGGGACGCCATCGTCCTCCATTGGACGGAGGACCTCGCCACCGCCACCTTTGGCCGCCGGACGTTGGACGCGCTCGGTCCGGTCCTCCGGGCCTGGCTCGAGCGGTCCCATGGTTTCCTCTCGTTCCGTCTGGTGCAGGTGTTGTCCGGGCATGGCTGCTTCGGAACGTACCTGCACCGGATCGGGAGGGAGGAAGCCCCGTCGTGCCACGACTGCGGCGCGGCGGAGGACACGGCGCAGCACACCCTCGAAGTGTGCCCAGCTTGGTCCGAGCCGCGCCGCAGTCTGATCGCGGAGATCGGACAGGACCTCTCGCTTCCCGGTGTGGTCAACGCCATGCTGGGGAGCGAGGGGGCCTGGTCAGCGGTCGCCTCCTTTTGCGAGGACGTAGTCTCGCAAAAGGAGGCGGCGGAGCGCGCGCGGGAGGAAGACCCTCTCGCAGCGCCGCTCCGCAGAAGAAGAAGAGGTCGGAGAAGACGCGGTCTTCTCCCTCTTCATGGTGGCGACGGGCGGGCGACAGGCGCGGGGGCGCCTTCGCCCGCATTGCACCCGTCACCACCTTCGTCTGTCATTCCCGGGCCCACCCCCCCCCCCCACGGGGAGGGCGTGAGGTCCGCTGTGCGGGTCATCGTCGGCGGAGGACTGGAAGTAAAGGCTGTGCCGGTTTCCCAGTCCCCCGCCACTAGGACGAAGCGGGAATGCCGCTGGGTCGTTTTAGTGGGTATACCGGGTCAGACCGGGGAGTCCCACATAGCCCGCCCATCCCCCGATGGACGGGTATGCGTAATGCATTTTTTTCCCAGCGACAAAAAAAAAAAAAAAAAAAAAAAAAAAAAAAAAAAAAAAAAAAAAAAAAAAAGGTTAGGTTAGGTTAGGTTAGGTTAGGTTAGGTTAGGTTAGGTTAGGTTAGGTTAGGTTAGGTTAGGTTAGGTTAGGTTAGGTTAGGTTAGGTTAGGTTAGGTTAGGTTAGGTTAGGTTAGGTTAGGTTAGGTTAGGTTAGGTTAGGTTAGGTTAGGTTAGGTTAGGTTAGGTTAGGTTAGGTTAGGTTAGGTTAGGTTAGGTTAGGTTAGGTTAGGTTAGGTTAGGTTAGGTTAGGTTAGGTTAGGTTAGGTTAGGTTAGGTTAGGTTAGGTTAGGTTAGGTTAGGTTAGGTTAGGTTAGGTTAGGTTAGGTTAGGTTAGGTTAGGTTAGGTTAGGTTAGGTTAGGTTAGGTTAGGTTAGGTTAGGTTAGGTTAGGTTAGGTTAGGTTAGGTTAGGTTAGGTTAGGTTAGGTTAGGTTAGGTTAGGTTAGGTTAGGTTAGGTTAGGTTAGGTTAGGTTAGGTTAGGTTAGGTTAGGTTAGGTTAGGTTAGGTTAGGTTAGGTTAGGTTAGGTTAGGTTAGGTTAGGTTAGGTTAGGTTAGGTTAGGTTAGGTTAGGTTAGGTTAGGTTAGGTTAGGTTAGGTTAGGTTAGGTTAGGTTAGGTTAGGTTAGGTTAGGTTAGGTTAGGTTAGGTTAGGTTAGGTTAGGTTAGGTTAGGTTAGGTTAGGTTAGGTTAGGTTAGGTTAGGTTAGGTTAGGTTAGGTTAGGTTAGGTTAGGTTAGGTTAGGTTAGGTTAGGTTAGGTTAGGTTAGGTTAGGTTAGGTTAGGTTAGGTTAGGTTAGGTTAGGTTAGGTTAGGTTAGGTTAGGTTAGGTTAGGTTAGGTTAGGTTAGGTTAGGTTAGGTTAGGTTAGGTTAGGTTAGGTTAGGTTAGGTTAGGTTAGGTTAGGTTAGGTTAGGTTAGGTTAGGTTAGGTTAGGTTAGGTTAGGTTAGGTTAGGTTAGGTTAGGTTAGGTTAGGTTAGGTTAGGTTAGGTTAGGTTAGGTTAGGTTAGGTTAGGTTAGGTTAGGTTAGGTTAGGTTAGGTTAGGTTAGGTTAGGTTAGGTTAGGTTAGGTTAGGTTAGGTTAGGTTAGGTTAGGTTAGGTTAGGTTAGGTTAGGTTAGGTTAGGTTAGGTTAGGTTAGGTTAGGTTAGGTTAGGTTAGGTTAGGTTAGGTTAGGTTAGGTTAGGTTAGGTTAGGTTAGGTTAGGTTAGGTTAGGTTAGGTTAGGTTAGGTTAGGTTAGGTTAGGTTAGGTTAGGTTAGGTTAGGTTAGGTTAGGTTAGGTTAGGTTAGGTTAGGTTAGGTTAGGTTAGGTTAGGTTAGGTTAGGTTAGGTTAGGTTAGGTTAGGTTAGGTTAGGTTAGGTTAGGTTAGGTTAGGTTAGGTTAGGTTAGGTTAGGTTAGGTTAGGTTAGGTTAGGTTAGGTTAGGTTAGGTTAGGTTAGGTTAGGTTAGGTTAGGTTAGGTTAGGTTAGGTTAGGTTAGGTTAGGTTAGGTTAGGTTAGGTTAGGTTAGGTTAGGTTAGGTTAGGTTAGGTTAGGTTAGGTTAGGTTAGGTTAGGTTAGGTTAGGTTAGGTTAGGTTAGGTTAGGTTAGGTTAGGTTAGGTTAGGTTAGGTTAGGTTAGGTTAGGTTAGGTTAGGTTAGGTTAGGTTAGGTTAGGTTAGGTTAGGTTAGGTTAGGTTAGGTTAGGTTAGGTTAGGTTAGGTTAGGTTAGGTTAGGTTAGGTTAGGTTAGGTTAGGTTAGGTTAGGTTAGGTTAGGTTAGGTTAGGTTAGGTTAGGTTAGGTTAGGTTAGGTTAGGTTAGGTTAGGTTAGGTTAGGTTAGGTTAGGTTAGGTTAGGTTAGGTTAGGTTAGGTTAGGTTAGGTTAGGTTAGGTTAGGTTAGGTTAGGTTAGGTTAGGTTAGGTTAGGTTAGGTTAGGTTAGGTTAGGTTAGGTTAGGTTAGGTTAGGTTAGGTTAGGTTAGGTTAGGTTAGGTTAGGTTAGGTTAGGTTAGGTTAGGTTAGGTTAGGTTAGGTTAGGTTAGGTTAGGTTAGGTTAGGTTAGGTTAGGTTAGGTTAGGTTAGGTTAGGTTAGGTTAGGTTAGGTTAGGTAGGTTAGGTTAGGTTAGGTTAGGTTAGGTTAGGTTAGGTTAG